>JAJOZX010000848.1:95000-230000 GCA_023014485.1 Bathynomus jamesi | reverse complement strand
AAATAAGTCAAGTTTAACTTAAAATAAGTCAAGTTTAATTTAAAATAAGTCAAGTTTAATTTAAAATAAGTCAAGTTTAATTTAAAATTATATATATATAAATTATAATATATATAAATATATTAAATATAAAATAAAATATTAAATATATAATATAATATATAAAATAAAATATTAAAAATAAATATATATAAATTATATATAAATTATATATTTTAACTTTTTCTTGCAGGCGAAGGAAGAACGGAAAGGATTGCAGTGTTAGTCAGTGGGAATGGTGAAGAGAAATTGCTGGGAATTCCTAAAGTCACTGCTGGCACGGGTACTGAGATGGCTCGTGTTTGCATTTCTCTCCTGCAAGAACATGATATGACCCAGAGAATTATTGGGCTGTCATTTGACACAACAGCATCCAATACCGGAATCCATGCTGGAGCTTGCACTAAAATTGAACAAGAACTTGGAAAAGAGCTTTTATATTTAGCCTGCAGACACCATATTTATGAGATTGTCCTATCTCAAGTCTTCCGGACTTCTATGGGCCATTCCTCTGAACCTGATATTCCAATCTTCAAAAGATTCAAAACTCAATGGGATTTTATGGATCACTCTCAAATCACAACTGCTGTTGATTCCCAAAGCTGCAGAATAATTGAGAGAGTTCAAGATTTAAAAAATCAAACAGTCTTAATCATGAAGGAGGCACTCAACTCTAAACAGCCAAGAGATGATTATAAAGAATTTTTTCAACTTGTTCTCTTGTTTTTTGGAGAAGAAAGCATTTCTAATACTCCCTTGAAGAGACGTGGAGCGTACCATCATGCAAGATGGATGGCAAAAGGAATTTATGCATTTAAGCTTTTTCTTCTCCAAAATCAATTTAAGATGACTAAAAAAGAACTTGATGCAATAACAGAAATTTGTTTATTTGTTGCATTGGTATACGCAAAATCTTGGGCAAAAGCTTCTCAACCAGAGGAAGCCCCAAATGTTGATCTTAAATTTTTGCAAATCTTGCAATAATGGAGGAAAATTCTTGATATCAAGTGTTATCAAGCAAGCCCAAAATGCCATTAAACGACATCTGTGGTACCTCTCAGAAACACTTGTTGGATTAAGCTTCTTTGACAAAAGCATATCCCTTGAAGAAAAGGAGCAAATGCGAAATAATATCAAAATGCCTCCAAGAAATAAGGGACTGAAACGTTTAGAAGCAAAGGTAACCCTAGCTTCTTTTAAAGAAAAAAGGATTTCTGATTTTGTTACTTCAAGGACTAAATCTCTTTTTGATGCTCTACATCTCAATTCTCTCTTCACTGAAAATTCTGCATCAACATGGGGAATAGATCCTGAGTACCAAAGAGGCTGTGCTAGAGTTCGTGCCCTTAGAGTGACAAATGAGACAGCTGAGCGGGGTGTTGCATTGATTGAAAAATTTAATCAAGCAGTGACAACTAAAGAAGAGGACAAACAATACCTGCTCAAAACAGTTTTCAAGAATCGTAAAGAATTTCCAACAAAAAATAAAGCAGAACTTATGAAAATGAGGAAAAACTAATTTTTTCAGTATCAAAAGGAAAAGTGCAATTTTATTTTCTCAGGACCCCTAAAACTTGACGTAGAGGTTTCAAATTTTGTAATTTGATTAAGGTAAGCAAAAGGAATAACATTACTCATGTGGAACAAAGATTTTTAAACCTTCATTTTTTTGGTCCACACTAATAATATATATATATTATAATATATATATATATATATATATATATATAAATTATTTCACGAAGGTAACACGTGAAAAATATTTATGATGAATAAAACCACAAAGGAAAGGAAACACAAAATGGTGCTCAAGCGCTTTCGTCTAATGACATCCTCAGGATTGAGATTTTGCACACATTAACAGATGCATATAATCTATAATTGCTGGAATTTTCAAATAAGTAGGTTCTATAGTTTTGTTACAATGAACAATTTAAAAGCATATGTCTAAAAATAGCATGCCTAGTGTGCATCTGACATGTACGTGCGCTAGCGTAGGCTAAACCTAATGTAGCGTAGTATGACACATGCGCTGGCGTAGGCTAAACCTAATGTGAATTTGCTTTCTTTTATTTTTCCGCTAAAACCCCGCCAGCATGACGTTAAGTAAAAGTGATAAAGCCATCACAGAAGCATGTGTCAAGGAAAAAGGTTGGAATGGAAATAGGATTGTCCGAGAATTCCCCGCAAAGAACTGGACTCGTCAAAGTGTTTATAACTTAATAAGATAAAGGATACTGGATCAACAGCTAGAAAACCCGGCAGCGGCAGGCCAAAAAGTGTTTCAACAGAAGAAAATAAAGCTGCCGTGGAGGAACTGATTTAATCCCAGGAGAATACACCAGGAACTCATCGCTCCCAGAGACAGATTGCGTACGACCTTGGGATTTCTTGCTCCTCTGTACAAGGGATTGTAAAACGTTTGAAATTGAAGGCCTACAAGAGAATTCGAGTTTCTCGGTGTGATCAGAAAGTAAGACAGCGTAGAAAGACCCGCTGTAAATCCCTATATGAATGCTACTCAGCTGAAGACGTGCAAAAAGTTGTGTTTACAGACGAAAAGGATTTCACGTTGGAGGTGGCCAAAAACAGGCAAAATGACAGGGTTTATGGTTCAAGGAAAAAGGACATTCCTCCCTCCAGGCTTTATCATGAAACCTCACGATTCAGCAGAAAAGTAATGGTATCAGCAGGAATTTCATGGAAGGGGAAAACACGAATTCATTTTATTGCCACAAACGAAACTAAAGTTAACTCTGAGTGCTACATCAACCTGTTAGATAATGGGTTACTTCCTGATTGTCGTCAACTGTATCCTGATGAGGCCAACATTTTCCAGCAAGATGGGGCACCCACCCATACAAGCCGTGCGACCCAAAATCATCTAGAGCAAGAGACCCCTAATTTCATCAAAAAGGATGAATGGCTGCCTCAGTCTCCCGACTGTAATCCGATGGACTATTCAGTATGAGATTCCCTCATGGTGAAGGTTTACGGCAGCCAGAAAGACAAATTCACCGAAGATAAACTTAAGGAGAAAATCAGTAGAGCATGGGAGGATATCACCTTAGATGAGGTTCAAAGGTGCATCTCCTCATGGAAGAAGCGATTGAGGGCAGTTTACCAACAGGGAGGTGGTCACATTGACCATTTGTTTAAGTAAATTTTGTTAAGTTCAAATTCATTTTCTTTGGCATGCTATTTTTAGACATATGCTTTTAAATTTTTCACTGTAACAAAACTATAGAACCTACATATTTGAAAATTCCAGCAATTATAGATTATAACCATCTGTTAATGTGTGCCAAAGCTCAATCGCATAAGTTTTGAATTGTTGCAGTTATTAAACTTTGAATTAAGTAAAGTTTTTTTGTGGCCACCCGATATATAGGGTGCGGCAAAAATAACGCCCTTTTTAGTTTATTCTCTTTTATTGAAGGAAATAAATCAATTACAGCATTTTAAGAGAAATAATAAGGTTTTTAAGAAAAATACAGCATTTTAAGAAAAATAATAAGTATTTTCTCAGTAAAAACTAAAAAATGACAAAATGATACAATATAAAACTAAAAAATTATACTGTATAAAACTATAAAGATACAATTATTAAAAAGGCATTACTTTTGCCGCACTCCTTCACGAACCACAATATTATCCAAAATATCACCATTATCAAAAGGTATTATGTCTATGACCGTAGGGATATTTGTTACATCTTCTATATTAAAAACTGACGTAAAAAATTCATTTAGCAAGGTAGCTATTTCCTTGTTTTCAGAAACTAGATCTTCGTTAACGTTTTTCAATGGCCCCAAGACACTTTTTACTGGATTTCTATTATTGACGTATTGAAAGAATTGTTTGGGGTTTTCTTTACCGTCATGAGCCATGGGGATTTCAAATTCGCGCTTGGACTTTATCACACTTTTCGCTTCACGCCTTAGAGATATGTAGTTGTTTCGTAACTACAAATTGTCTTTATCGCACTTATGTAGCCTATAAACCCTATCTCTACTCTTTATAATGTCTCCTACTCTACAAGTAAACCACAAGGGCTTGTTATTTACTTTCGCACGTTTAATTTTGTACAGTACACATTCCTCATTTATAGTCCTAAATACTGTTTCAAACAATTCCCACATTAGTTTTGCTTTGGAGTTCCCCATTACGTTTTCCCAATTGACGTGTGACAATTTATTTCAAAATTTACAAAAGTCTGCATGCTGGAAGTTAGGAATTTTAGTAGAGTTAGCTGGTTTCGAGTGACTTACTGAGAGGACAAACTCTACCATATTGTGATCGCTATTGCTTAATGGTTCTATTACTTAAAGATCAGTAATTAGCCTATCATCCGTAGTTATTACTAAATCTAAAATACTGTCCAACCTCGTAGGTTCCCCAACCTTTTGAATAAGAAAGCTATCCTCGAGAAAATTAACTAAACGATTACCTTCCGCGTCTCCCTGCATTGTATCGTAATTCACGTTGGCGCAATTAAAGTCACCCATAACTAAAGCCTGCTCACTACCGATTATTCTCTTTAGTTCACGATATAACGCTTCGTCCGTTTCAGCTGTTTGATTAGGGGGCCTATATATAACCACAACAAGAAGTTTGAAATCATTCAATTTAAGTTTTGCTATAGTCGAATCTATCGGTTCTGGAATTGTGTGCTTTACTTCTATAACGTTCGCAATATTATATTTGATATACAACATAACACCGTCTCCTCGCCTACCTATTCTGTTTTTAAGAAAAAGTCTATAACCTTTAATTTGATACTCCCCTACAAAGTCACGTGTTTCAGTGCTAAGCCACGATTCATTTATCACAATGAAATCATAGTCTTTACAAGCAATTAAAGAAAAAAATTTGTTTATTTTATTTCGTAGGCTACGAGCATTTAAAAATAGAACCTTCAAATTGTTTATAATTGCGACACCTTCGCGAGTGCAGGGGAAATTTATGGAATTTACACTGGGATCGTTCGAGTTACGGCAGCCTGAAAAGAAGACAGTATTATGAAATAGTCTTCCTAAATGCGTAGCTCCAACGTCATTAAGATGAAGTCCATCTCCGAGGAACAAGTCCCTCCTGCCGTAGAAACTGTTCCAAAAATTCGCAAAATGCACTCCTTCCTGTTGGCAAAAAGACTTTAGGTTATTGTTAATATAGGTCGCCTTGCTGTAGAAATTGTTACGTTGGATAATTCGAGGAAGTATACCTGTTAAAACAATCTTATTAGTTTTCTCCTTTAGTCGCTCTACTAAGTCCCTGTACCTAGCCAGCAGTTCTTCCGATCTAGAATTTTAAATGTTATTAGTACGGACATGAATAAGAAAAACATACGTTGTGTCCTCAGCGGTACCGTCTGTAAAATGGTGAACACTGTTAGTTATATCCTCCACCCTTGCACCAGGGTAGCAGTAACGGCGCCTACCTATGACGAGGGTTTCTCCCACATAATTCCTCGAGCTGCCCTCAAACAATGGAATCGCCAACGAGTCGTATTTCCGGTTCATCAGCATTTTCAAAACCTAAAACAGAATACGTATTGCTTGTTATTACTGGTAGACAAGTCTTAGGTTTTCTCAATGGTGCTCCATTACGCACTCGAACGAATGGTTGGGAACTAGGGGAAGAGAGAGGGCTATTAGTACTATTTATATTATTAGCAAAAACTGAGGCAGGAGGGGTCGTAACTGGAGTCTCAAGGGATACTAATTTTGCTGTCAAGAGCATCACGCTTTCTTCAAGCCCCACCCTGGCCTCCCTCTCACGTTCTAACTCATTCCTCAGCACTTCCATGCTTGAGCACCACCTGCAAACTAACTGTTCATTATTATTAGCCATTGTAAATGCATAAGTGGCAAATTTCCCTTCACAGCGACTGCAAGTACTTGACGGGGGTGTCATGCTTTTAATTAGTTAAAAAACAAAAAAAAACAAAATGAGCGTTTGGAAATTAATAAATTACAACGTAGGTCTACCGCATGCTTATTGTGCCGTCACCTGCGAAAACCGGCAAAAATGCTCTTGAAACGCAGAAACAGGTTCTTGTTACACAATTTTATGCTAAATAAATATATAATTAAGCTTCTGATGAAAGATGTGTTAAAGAAAAAGTATTAAATGAAACTTATCTGTCCGCTATTCAACCGACTTAACCCTTTGACGATCAGTATATGTTTCTTTGAACTTGAAGGTTTAAGTTTTATTGTTATTTACAATTAGATATTAGTAACTATAGTCACTTAAATGACCCATTTTTGGGTTAATTTTTCGACAACTAAACGATACCTGTATAAACATGTAGATGTATTTGTAGAAACGTTGTATCATTGTACATATTATTATTTCCTTGGGACATATGTCGCGTGGTCCTCAAAGGGTTAATTCCTTTTTTCCCACAGTGGGTGACCACACTCTACCTGATCTCCCGGAGGAAGGGAAAATGAACCTTAAGAAACCTCGTTTCTGATAGATTTGAAAAACAAAAAAGGCAAACCAAGGGAATTTCAACCTGATGAAACGTCGTGCAGTAATAGATTCGGGAAACAAACAAGGCACTAGCCTTGGTTTAGTCAAGTAATATAGTAATGAATAAAGTCAATAAATGAAATATATTCCTTAATGAATGATTAGTAACACGAAATAATTTAGTTAAGAATGCACCAAACACTTTTTTTTTTAAAAGACACTCAAACGAAAACCACTTATTCAATTGGTAACACTAGACACTCGATAAAACACGTATATATATATATGTATGTATATATATATGTGTATGTATGCATATATGTATACATATGTGTATGTATATACATGTGTGTGTGTGTGTATGTGTGTACTGTATGTATATACACAGTATATATATATATATATATATATGTATGTATATATTTAGATGTGATCTAATCCAGGTTTTCAAAATTATGAATGGGTTCAATAACGTAGATAGAGAACTTTTTCGAAATATCTCCATATAATAGGACTAGAAATAACGGGTGTAAGTTGACAAGTAGGAGGTTCAAGACAGCAGTTGCCAAAAACTTTTTTTACGCATAGAATAGTAAATAGGTGGAATAGTTTGCCGGTAGAAGTAATTACAGTAGTAGCACGTCTATAAAACATGTTTAAAAATTGATTAGACGCATATGTTGATAGATTGGGTATAGTTTAAGGTAGTAAAATTAAGGGTTGGATAAGATAGATTTTGATTCTCTTTTCATTAAAGATCACAATAACCAGACTAGAGGTCATAGTATGAAATTATTGAAGCCAAGATGTAGAACAAATTTAAGAAAACATAGTTTACAAGTGTTGTGGGATATTGGGAGGCAGCATCTTGGGTTAGGGGATACTATGTCCTTACACACCCCATTTAAAGAGATTCCTCTGCTGAGTGGTGCCCCCCATAGTACTGTGAGGTACTGAAAAACTCATGCTCTTCACTTGCCCCACAAACACTTTTAAATGGGACCCAAAATGGATGCACATACATTTCTACATTACTATACAGTCCTTACAGCCACACCTACACTTTTCCTCCTAAGTATATATATATTGTAATGTATATGGTTGCAAATTGTGACTTGGTCTGCAATTGATATGGATCGTGACTTATTTTTGGTTGGCAAGGTACTGGTATTGATGGATACCGTAATGAAATTGACTGGATTCTTTGGATCTAATATATTTGCATGTCGGTTATAAATAGATATAGAGTGTAACATATTTGTGAATAGTAGTCTATTATGACTTGATCCCCTGGATCCAGAGATTCTATCTTTAGTTTTAAATTGATAATTATTTAGTTTTGTAAAAAATTTTTGTTGTCAATGTACAGGCAGTTTTTACATAGTGGAGCCACCTCGATGGGCCGAAGTGGCCCCTAGTGTGCCCACTAAAAAAATTTCTTATGTTCTTATGTTTTGTGGTTCGGAACCCACGTAAAATTGTAGGTCTCTTCTGCCACCACGGAGGACATGCACAATACACAATTACGAACACAGTTAGGTAGACCGGCCATGAGTGGATTGAAGGGTCTTTGTTGGTCTGAAACATTATATATATATATATATATATATATATATATATATATATATATATATATATATACACATATATATATATACTATATATGTGTGTATATATGTATATATATATATATATATGTAAAGAACAACGCTTGTGTAGAAGAGCATTCCGCACAAGATGAGGAGGGAGAACGAATGAATGAAAAATGAGGTACCTCTCGGGAATCGAACCCGGGATCATCCAATTGCCGGTTAGATATGCTATCCACTACACGAAGGACCTCGATCAATCAGAAGTCATAATTCTCCTACATACGAGCACAAACCAATGCCCTGAGGGGGCACCTTCGCATGCCGTACATATATACATTTTAACTGCAAACAACACAGTATAATTAATTTGTGTGTATATATATATACATACACACACACACAGTATTGTGCAAAAGTCAGAGACCACTGTCGATCTGATAACTATTAGATAATCTGTTGTAGGAAAATTGGTTTTGATACTAAAATATATATTAACTAGAACCTCTGGTTCATATTAACGTATAACTAAGTTATTACTTAAGAGTATAAAGTTGTATAAGCTGGATGACCCTCTAGTCTGTATAAATTGGACTTGAGGGTTGATTCATTATACTACTTATAACGCATATGTTTAAAGATCTAGCAAACTATTACTGATGGATCTGCAATAAATGCTCCTAAGCTATTTGTTATATCAATATTTACAATTAAAAGTATTGACATATTCACTTAAATTCTGCAAAACAAATTTATCGAAAACGTTTCCCATTATAATCCTAATTCATGCTTTTTTTTTCCTTTCACAGGCTTAAGAAATGACAAAAAGTACAATTTCTGATGAGATTAGATATAAAATAATACATTTGCATGGTGAGGGACTGAGTCAAAGAAAAATTAGTGAATCTACAAGCGTTTCCAAAACTGGTGTACAAAAAATCTTGGCTTGTCACAGATCAAATGGGACCCCAGCTGATCGTCCTAGATCAGGGAGGCCCTCTAAGCTTTCTCCATCTGATCTACAATATCTAAAGATTACTTCCCTTTGAGACAGACACAAATCCAGCACTTCACTTGCAGCGGATCTCGAAAAAACAACAGGTGTCTCAGTTGATCCTTCTACTGTACGAAGGAAGCTTAATTCACTAGGTCTCAGATGTCCAATACTTGTGTTCCAAAGCACATTTTCTTCTCTTCTCTTTATTTCCATTCCTTAAAAGTGGCTTTTTTGCTGCAACACATCTTTTAAGACCTACTGAGTTAAGTTTCCTTCATACAGTAAAGGGATCAACTGAGACACCTATTGTTTTTTTGAGATCTGCTGCAAGTGAAGTGCTGGATTTGTGTTTGTCTCAAAGGGAAGTAATCTTTAGATATTGTAGATCAGATGGAGAAAGCTTAGAGGGCCTCCCTGATCTAGGACAATCAGCTGGGGTCCCATTTGATCTGTGACGAGCCAAGATTTTTTGTACACCAGTTTTGGAAATGCCTGTAGATTCACTTATTTTTCTTTGACTCAGTCCCTCACCATGCAAATGTATTATTTTATATCTAATCTCATCAGAAATTGTACTTTTTGTAATTTCTTAAGCCTGTGAAAGAAAAAAAAACAGCATGAATTAGGATTATAATGAGAAACGTTTTGGATAAATTTGTTTTGCAGAATTTAAGTGAATATGTCAATACTTTTAATTGTAAATATTGATATAACAATAGCTTAGGAGCATTTACTGCAGATCCATCAGTAATAGTTCGCTAGATCTTTAAACACATGTGTTATAAGTAATATAATGAATTAACCCTCAAGTCCAATTTATACAGACTAGAGGGTCATCCAGCTTATACAACTTTATACACTTAAGTAATAACTTAATTATACGTTAATATGAACCAGAGGTTCTAGTTAATATGTATTTTAGTATCAAAACCAATTTTCATACAACAGATTATCTAAAGGTTATTAGATCGATAGTGGTCTCTGACGTTTGCACAGTACTGTATATATATATATATATATATATATATATATATATATATATATATTACACACATTAGGGTTTCTCCTAATATGCATCTTTCTTCATCCTCGGAAATCCCAGGAATTCCCGGAAAAATAAAGCCAATTCCCGGGATCCCAGGAAATCCAGGAAATGGTTGTATATTTAAGAGAACAGTAATTTTTTTTTTATTGTTCAGTGATAAAATACCCTTTTAGAATTGGGATAACCAATTACTTCTGCCTAGATGACCACTTTTGCATTGTAATACTTGAATTTAGTTTACCAATCAGTCGTAGCTATTTATTATTTATTAAACATAATACTTACCATGCTATTCATCTGCAGGGGACAAATAAAAGGTTAAAATATTATATTCCTTTAATTATAATTAAGTGCATTTGCAAATAAAAAAAGAAAAAGAAACCATTAAAAAAAAAATAATAATTTATACCTTTTATCTCAACATATTTTATCTTAAAATATTTAGCCAATACAAAAAAAATAAAAATAAAATAAACTTCATTAGAAAAAAGTAATTTCATCCTTTTATCTTAAAATATCTATCTTAAAATGTTTAAAGAGTCAATCAACATTTTTAAAATAGCTTCTTGAAAAACAAACAATCGATACTTCTATCACTAAGACGAGTTCTCAACTTGGTGATAAATAAACCTGCTGCAGAAAAGGCTCTTTCTGATTCCACAGAGGTTGGTGGAATGGTTTTCACTGCATCAAATTCATGATGTTTGAAGTTCTGTTCCCTATTGTCTCGAATAACTGCAGTTCTTGTTTCAAATGCTTACTTAAACTCTGAGCAAAATGAGTTGCCTGCGATCGCTAGATAATATACTGAGACTCGTTTCCTTGTATTATACGCAGCACTAGCGACATTCCATCGGCCAGTTTTTGGCATACGGGCCCACTTTTATACTGCTAGTAGGTATTCATTTAAAAAAGCAGAAAAGTAGAATAAAATGTGGTAAATATTATGCAGTTTTCTTTAATTCT
The DNA here is from genome assembly GCA_023014485.1 of Bathynomus jamesi. Lineage (NCBI taxonomy): Eukaryota > Metazoa > Arthropoda > Malacostraca > Isopoda > Cirolanidae > Bathynomus > Bathynomus jamesi. The sequence continues at coordinate 218,884 of JAJOZX010000848.1, read as the reverse complement.
ACCCAAGAGCCTTCTAATAACAAAAGAAAAAAACAAATCGATAAAAAATAAATTAAGTAATTTTAAAATTCTGGGATTTCCCGGGATATTCAAATCCAATAAAAACGGCTGGGATCCCGATCCTGGGAAAGAAACCCTAACACACACACACACACATATATATATATATATATATATATAGTGTGCACAAAGTCCTATTCTGTTTTTAAATTTTTATTACAATAAAACCAAAAAATAGAATAATGCAGTTTTTTGCATTTTGTTGCTTAACTAATGAAGTTTTTTCTTGGTTTACAGGTTGTAATCTGAGTGTCAAGTTGCTATCGATAGAAGCTTGAACAAAAATGGTAACTACACAGGAGAAAGCTCAATATGTAACCTGGTTTGTAGAGTCAAAATCAGTGACAACTGTTCAATGAAATTACCACCACCAATATGGCAAGGCTCCTCCCTCCAAACCCAGCATTAGGAGGTGGTTTTGCAAATTTCAGGAGAGAGGAAGTGTGATTGACTCCAAGACTCATCCAAGAAACATTCCAATGCAGCCCTAGAAAGTCTATTCATTGTGCCTCAAATGAATTGCAGTTACCAAGATCAATGTTACACAAAGTTGTACACAAGAAATTGCATCTTTATGCATATAAAGTGCAAATAGTCCAAGCTTTACAAACCAATTACACATTGAGCTTTCTCCTGTGTAGTCACCATTTTTGTTCAAGCTTCTATCAATAGCAATTTGACACTCAGATTACAGCCTGTAAATCAAGAAAAAAGCTTCATTAGTTAAGCAACAAAATGCAAAAAACTGCATTATTCTATCTCTTTTGGTTTTGTTGTAATAACATTTTAAAACAGACAGGACTCCATGGACATCCTGTATATTATAAAATTTATCCAATGTATTCACCATAGCTCCAGTAGAGCATCTTATGTTTACCCTCTACCAATTCCAGGGGATGTATTACCCAAAGGTGCTTTTTGATGTTACTATTGGTGGTGTATTGGGCAGTCTAGTTTGACACAGCCCTATATTTTTTCTTACACTGATACTTGCCATGACATGGTGTTGCACAAAGAGCCACATCACAGACTTTGCAGTTGTAATTGGTGTCCTCCTCCTTGTCAACTTTATAGCACATTCTACACCTAAGCCTTTTGTTTAAGAATTTGCAGCATGTGGTCTAATTCAGGATTTAATTGGCCAGATGAATCCATGACACAAGGTCTCTTCCTCCTGGAACTACTTTCTACTTTCTTCCTCCTCATCTTCTGATGATGATGATGAAGCTTGTGGAATTACACTTTCATAAAAGAGTTGCTTTCTAATTATACAAGAGGGTCCTTCAGCTGCAGCTGCTGCTGATCTACAGATCTACAGAAGCTAAGGCTAATAAAGACTAAGATCCACTCTAAGGTTAGCCCAAAAGACAGGAAAGAGGAGGGGGTTAAAAGAGGAGAATAAGGGGTTAAGTAGCAAAACCTATCATTCGTGGGTTAACATTCATTCAGAAAAAGAGAAAGACTCCACATCATCATCCGCTGGCCACTGCCGACAAGTCGGAAAAATAGTCGAAGAGAATAGGAGAGGGGTGAAAGATGAAAAGAAGTAAAATAAGAACGCTTACAAACCATGCAAACACAGTCTTAACTCACTGCCATACCATGCGAACTACAGACATGCAAGTAAAGTGTGTCACAGACATGCAAGTAAGGAGAGGATTAAAAAAAAAAAAAAAAAAAAAAAGTAGGTAGAGTATAACAAAAGGTGGGTTAGTTTACTCTACGAGCTACATCTACGTTCGTGTTAGTCTAATTTTTTTTTTTTTATTTTATTGTTGGCATCACACGCTGGCATTAATTGTTAACAGACTCATCCTTGACCACCACCTCCAAAAGCTCCTGTTACTAATTGTGTTTTTTATTTTAACCCTTTACTGCCCAAAAGGACAAATTTGTAACCTTTCAAATACACGCATTCATAACTTAACCCTACAAAATATTTGGGCAGTAAAGGGTTAAGCAACGTTAATATTTTTAAAATGCCTATCTAAACGGTTCTTAAACATATTAACGCTGGTAGAGTTAACGACTGATGTGGGAACATTATTCCATTTATCAATTACTTTAAACGTAAAGAAGTTTTTAACGATATTACTAATGAAACATCTGCCACGCAACTTAAATCCGTTATTACGAGTATTGCTATTACCGAAAGAGAACAGTTTGTCAAAATATACATTATCAATGTTATTAACGATTTTGAAAACTTCAATAAGCTCCCCCCCTTAATCTCCTAGTTTCGAGTGAATGCAAGTCTAATTCTTTAAGGCTTGTTGCGCAATGACGGAATTAGTTTCGTGGCACGATGCTGAACCCTTTCTAACCTATCAATATCCTCACGCAAATATGGGCACCAAAACTGAACAGCATATTCTAAATGAGGACTGACCAGGGACTTGTAAAGGGGCAATATAATATCCTTCAATTTAAATTCAAATTTACGCGCTATGAAGCCTAACACCCTATTAGCTTTTGCGCAAGACTCTAGGCACTGGTTCCTAACTTTTAAATACTTAGATAGGCATACGCCTAAATCAACTTCCTCGTCAACGCTCGCTAACTCTCTATCATCCATCGTGTACGTATAATTATTGTTATGAGAACCTATATGCAAAACTTTACATTTGTCTACGTTAAATTGCATCTGCCACTTATCTATCCACTCCATAATCCCATTTACATTGTCTTGGAGCCTATTTCTATCATCCTCGTTAACAACCTTACTGTGACATTAGCTAATTTGAAATCTTCAGGAATAATCCCCGTTTCGAGTGACTGATTAAAAATCCTTGTTAAGAGGCCTACAATAACGTCTTTCAAATGTCTGGGATAAAAAGCGTTAGGGCCTGGAGCCTTGCTAACTTTTAGCCTATCGATATAATGCGCAATCTCACCCTCGTAAACAGTTATTTCATCCAAAATAGTCTCGCTACTAAATGGAACGATATCGTCCACATTGGGGACATTATTTACGTCTTCTACGATAAAAACTGTCGCAAAAAAGTTATTGAAAATACCCACCATCGCCTGAGCGTCAGAAGCCAAAGTGCGTTAACATCCACTAGAGGGCCTATGTTATCTTTTATTGGCTTACGATTACTGACGTATTCAAAAAACGTTTTTGGATTGTTTACTATCCGCAGCTATAAGTATCTCTAAATTATGCTTAGCATTCCTAACTGATCTTTTAACCTGATGTCTAAGCACGATATATCTATTAAAGTTAGCTGCCGAGCCATTGCGCTTATTAAGTCTATACGCTCTGTTACGCTCGTTTATGAACTCGCCTATTTCCCTAGTCCATCACTTGGGCCTACCATGATTTCTAGCGCACTTGGGACTATGAGGAATAAACTCCCTTTCAGTATTCATAAAACTTTCTTTAAACGCCTCCCAATGCAAATTTGTGTCATTACCCATAAATAAGTTATCCCAGTCCACTACTCAGCCTATTCACAAAACTATCAAAATTGACCCTACGAAAATCAGGGGCTTCTATTACGTTACTATCCTTAGTGTTTTCTATCAATAACTTAACCCTAAGAATTTGATGATCACTACATCCTAAACTCTCACCTACTTCTAAACCTTCGACTATATTTTCGCCATTCGTCATCACCAAATCTAAAATATTGTCACCGCGCGTTGGTTCGTTAACCATCTGTCGTAAAAAAATTATCTTCCAATTTCCCTAGTCCATCACTTGGGCCTACCATGATTTCTAGCGTACTTGGGACTATGAGGAATAAACTCCCTTTCAGTATTCATAAAACTTTCTTTAAACGCCTCCCAATGCAAATTTGTGTCATTACCCATAAATAAGTTATCCCAGTCCACTTCTCATCCTATTCACAAAACTATCAAAATTGACCCTACGAAAATCAGGGGCTTCTTTTACGTTACTATCCTTAGTGTTTTCTATCAATAACTTAACCCTAAGAATTTGATGATCACTACATCCTAAACTCTCACCTACTTCTAAACCTTCGACTATATTTTCGCCATTCGTCATCACCAAATCTAAAATATTGTCACCGCGCGTTGGTTCGTTAACCATCTGTCGTAAAAAAATTATCTTCCAATTTCCCTAGTCCATCACTTGGGCCTACCATGATTTCTAGCGCACTTGGGACTATGAGGAATACACTCCCTTTCAGTATTCATAAAACTTTCTTTAAACGCCTCCCAATGCAAATTTGTGTCATTACCCATAAATAAGTTATCCCAGTCCACTACTCATCCTATTCACAAAAATATCAAAATTGACCCTCGAAAATCAGGGGCTTCTATTACGTTACTATCCTTAGTGTTTTCTATCAATAACTTAACCCTAAGAATTTGATGATCACTACATCCTAAACTCTCACCTACTTCTAAACCTTCGACTATATTTTCACCATTCGTCATCACCAAATCTAAAATATTGTCACCGCACGTTGGTTCGTTAACCATCTGTCATAAAAAAATTATCTTCCATGAACTCAATCAATCTCAAACCCTCCTCATTACCAGTAAAAGTCTCATAATTAACATTAGGGCAGTTAAAGTCTCCGACAATTATACTACTCCGATTGTCAATAAAGTTAAGAAGAAGTGAGTAAAATCTAGTATTGGTATCGAGGGGTTGAATGGGAGGTCTATAAACAACAACAAAAATTAAAACTAATACTATGCGCCCTAACTTCAATGCATATCACATTAATTGCTGCTGAAAAATCTATCTTAACCTCGATAGCCCTCAGGGAATTACGAATGTACAGCAAAACGCCACCACAAATCCTATGTAACCTATCATTAGTAAAGAGTTTAAAACCCGGTACATCAAATTTCCCCAACAAGTCACGGTATTTAACCACATTTCAATGATAGCAACTATATTGTAGTTACCGGGATAAATTATCGCTTTAAATTTGTTTAATTTATTTCTAATACTACGCGTGTTACAATAAAAGACATTTAAGTTATTTTTTACCACAGTCCAGCATTTTAAACTATTTTTCATGTCAGGCCCGCGTTCCCCAGACCCACAATGTTTAAAGAAGGCTTCAACCTATACAGCTTTCGTACGTTTTCATCATTAACCTACTTAGCCTAGCAACCTATTTCATTAAAATGCACCCCCATCTTTTATAAAAAAGCTAGGATCACTGACTTCTGACCACAGCTTTACGAAGGGTACATTTTCCTCAGCACAAATCTCTTCTAATTTAGTATTAAAAAATATCGTTTTAGACGTAATCCTAAGACCCAAACCGTGCCTAGGGGTAATACCTACAACTAAAGACCTATCTGACCTCGCCTTTAGGGACCTAATTAACCCCCTATATCTCTCCAAAAGGTCAGGAACTCTAGTATCGGGCCAATACGAGTCATTGCCCACTACCATCATCACCAACATCGAATGACAGGAGGCAACGTCAATCCTATCCACTTCGTCTCTAACTCTGTCAACCCTGGCCCCTGGGAGACAGACCCTCCTCCTCTTGGTTGGATGCTGTTCAATGAACTCTGTGTACATATGGCGCACTAAAGAGTCCCCAATTAAAATAGTTCCCCCTCATTCACGTCCCTATTCAAATGGGCAAAAGGGTTCGAAACCTCGATAGGGGGGGGATTCCTATAACCTAACATACACGGCCTAGCTCCACCCTTAACTTCTCTAAATCCCTCCCCATCTACTAATCTCGGACCAACCTTAACCCCTTCCTCAACTCTATCCAACCTTCCTGATAAGCTACCGGTACCTAAACTAGAAACTAGGTTACACACCTCACCCTTCAAATTACTAACGTCTTCAACATTAGTATTGGTTCAGCTTTCATCAACCGTAGCCCTACCCCTGCTCTCATTAAGCGTTGCAAGTCTTTCCGTGATGATGGTGATGATGGCTTTGCAGGGGAGTATAGTTCATCATGTGAGATAGTATCACCCAATAGATCCTGGGCATAGTCAGAAAGTTCACCAATAATGGCACTAATTTTCACGAAAGTGAGCTTTGTCCTAAAATACCATACTTGGCTTTTACTGATTCAGTACATAGCTCTACACATTTTTTTCACTTTCCTTAGCACTGATAAGGCTGATTTTGGCTCCCAGGAGAACATTGTACAATTATAGATAGTAATAAACTAAAAAAAACATGGCGAGTCTTTCCTCGTGAACAGATGTGTTTTATCGAGTGTCCAGTGTTATCAATTGAATAAGTGGTTTTCGTTGGTGTCTTTAAAAAAAAAAAGTGTTTGGTGCATTCTTAACTAAATTACTTCATGTTACTAATCATTCATTAATGAATATATTTCAGTTATTGACTTTATTCAGTACTATATTATTTGATTAAACGAAGGCTAGTGCACGTGGCTTGCCTTGTTTGTTTTTCAAATCTATCAGAAAATGAGGAGTCATAAGGTTCATTTTCCCTTCCTTTGGGAAATCAGGTAGTGTGTGGTCACACACTGTGGGAAAAAAGAAAAAAGTCAGTCGAATCGCAGACAAATAAGTACTACTAATACTCTTTCTTTTACAGATCTTTCGTTGGTAGCTTAATTATATATTCATTTAGTATAAATTTGTGTTACAAGAACCTGTTTCTGCGTTTCATCGTTTCTGCATTTCAAGAAAATTTTTGTGGGTTTGCGCAGGTGACATCACAATAAGCATGTGGTAGACCTACATTGTAGTTTATTAATTTCCAAACGCTTTTTGTTTTTTGTTTTTTAACTAATTAAAAGCATGGCACCCCCGTCAAATACTTGCAGTCGCTGTGAGGGGAAATTTGTCGCTTACGCGTTTACAATGGCTAATAAAAATGAACAGTTAGTTTGCAGGTGGTGCTCAAGCATGGAAGTGCTGAGGAACGAGTTAGAACGTGAGAGGGAGGCCAGAGTGAGGCTTGAAGAAAGCGTGATGTTCTTGATGGCAAAATTAGTATCCCTTGAGACTCCAGTTACGACCCCTCCTGCCTCAGTTTCTACTAATAATATAAATAGTACTAATAGCCCTATCTCTTCCCCTAGTTTCCAACCCTTCGTTCGAGTGTGTAATGGAGCACCATTGAGAAAACCTAAGACTTGTCTACCAGTAATAACAAACTAAGTTTTCTGTTTTAGGTTTCGAAGATGCTGATGAACCGGAAATACGACTCATTGGCAATTCCATTGTTTGAGGGCAGCTCGAGGAATTGTGGGAGAAACCCTTGTCGTAGGCGCCGTTACTGCTACCCAGGTGCAAGGGTGGAGGATATAACTAATCGTGTTGACCATTTTACAGACAGTACCGCCGAGGACACAACGTATGTTATTCATGTCGGTACTAACAACGTTTTAAATTCTAGATCGGAAGAACTGCTGGCTAGGTACAGGGGCTTACTAGAACGATTAAAGGAAAAACTAATAAGATTGTTTTAACAGGTATACTTCCTCGAATTATCCAACGTAACGATTTCTACAGCAAGGTGACCTATATTAACAATAACCTAGTCTTTTTGCCAACAGGAAGGAGTGCATTTTGCGAATTTTTGGAAGTTTCTATGGCAGGAGGACTTGTTCCTCGGAGATGGACTTCATCTTAATGACGTTGGAGCTGCGCGTTTAGGAAGACTATTTCATAATACTGTCTCTTCTTTTCAGGCTGCCATAACTCGAACAGTCCCAGTGTAAATTCCATAAATTTCCCCTGCACTCACAAAGGTGTCGCAATTACAAACAATTTGAAGGTTCTATCCTTAAATGCTCATAGCCTACGAAATAAAATAAACAAATTTTTTCTTTAATTGCGATAAATTAATCGTGGCTTAGCACTGAAACACGTGACTTTCTAGGGGAGTATCAAATTAGAGGTTATAGACTTTTTGTTAAAAACAGAATAGGTAGGCGAGGAGGCGGTGTTAGGTTGTATATCAAAGATAATATTGTGAACATTATAGAAGTAAAGCACACAATTCCAGAACCGATAGATTCGACTACAGCAGAACTTAAATTTAACTATTTCAAACTTTTTGTTGCTGTTATATATAGGCCCCCTAATCAAACAGCTGATACGGACGATGCGTTATATCGTGAACTAAAAAGAATAATAGGTAGTGAGCAGGCTTTAGTTATGGGTGACTTTAAATGCGCCAACGTGAATTACGATACAATGTAGGGAAACGCGGAAGGTAATCGTTTAGTTAATTTCCTCGAGGATAGCTTTCTTATTCAAAAGGTTGGGGAACCTACGAGGTTGGACAGTATTTTAGATTTAGTAATAACTACGGATGATAGGCTAATTACTGTTCTTCAAGTAATAGAACCGTTAAGCAATAGCGATCACAATATGGTAGAGTTTGTCCTCTCAGTAGTTTATTAATTTCCAAACGCTTTTTGTTTTTTGTTTTTTAACTAATTAAAAGCATGGCACCCCCGTCAAATACTTGCAGTCGCTGTGAGGGGAAATTTGTTGCTTACGCATTTACAATGGCTAATAAAAATGAACAGTTAGTTTGCAGGTGGTGCTCAAGCATGGAAGTGCTGAGGAACGAGTTAGAACGTGAGAGGGAGGCCAGAGTGAGGCTTGAAGAAAGCGTGATGTTCTTGATGGCAAAATTAGTATCCCTTGAGACTCCAGTTATGACCCCTCCTGCCTCAGTTTCTACTAATAATATAAATAGTACTAATAGCCCTATCTCTTCCCCTAGTTTCCAACCCTTCGTTCGAGTGTGTAATGGAGCACCATTGAGAAAACCTAAGACTCGTCTACCAGTAATAACAAACTAAGTTTTCTGTTTTAGGTTTCGAAGATGCTGATGAACCGGAAATACAACTCATTGGCGATTCCATTGTTTGAGGGCAGCTCGAGGAATTGTGGGAGAAACCCTTGTCATAGGCACCATTACTGCTACCCAGGTGCAAGGGTGGAGGATATAACTAATCGTGTTGACCATTTTACAGACAGTACCGCCGAGAACACAATGTATGTTATTCATGTCGGTACTAACAACGTTTTAAATTCTAGATCGGAAGAACTGCTGGCTAGGTACAGGGGCTTACTAGAACGATTAAAGGAAAAACTAATAAGATTGTTTTAACAGGTATACTTCCTCGAATTATCCAATGTAACGATTTCTACAGCAAGGTGACCTATATTAACAATAACCTAGTCTTTTTGCCAACAGGAAGGAGTGCATTTTGCGAATTTTTGGAAGTTTCTATGGCAGGAGGACTTGTTCCTCGGAGATGGACTTCATCTTAATGACGTTGGAGCTGCGCGTTTGGGAAGACTATTTCATAAAACTGTCTTCTTTTCAGGCTGCCGTAACTCGAACAGTCCCAGTGTAAATTCCATAAATTTCCCCTGCACTCACAAAGGTGTCGCAATTACAAACAATTTGAAGGTTCTATCCTTAAATGCTCATAGCCTACGAAATAAAATAAACAAATTTTTTCTTTAATTGCGATAAATTAATCGTGGCTTAGCACTGAAACACATGACTTTCTAGGGGAGTATCAAATTAGAGGTTATAGACTTTTTGTTAAAAACAGAATAGGTAGGCGAGGAGGCGGTGTTAGGTTGTATATCAAAGATAATATTGTGAACATTATAGAAGTAAAGCACACAAATCCAGAACCGATAGATTCGACTACAGCAGAACTTAAATTTAACTATTTCAAACTTCTTGTTGCTGTTATATATAGGCCCCCTAATCAAACAGCTGATATGGACGATGCGTTATATCGTGAACTAAAAAGAATAATAGGTAGTGAGCAGGCTTTAGTTATGGGTGACTTTAAATGCGCCAACGTGAATTACGATACAATGTAGGGAAACGCGGAAGGTAATCGTTTAGTTAATTTTCTCGAGGATAGCTTTCTTATTCAAAAGGTTGGGGAACCTACGAGGTTGGACAGTATTTTAGATTTAGTAATAACTACGGATGATAGGCTAATTACTGTTCTTCAAGTAATAGAACCGTTAAGCAATAGCGATCACAATATGGTAGAGTTTGTCCTCTCAGTAAGTCACTCAAAACCAGCTAACTCGACTAAAATTCCTAACTTCCAGCACGCAGACTTTTGTAAATTTCGAAATAAATTGTCACATGTCAAATGGGGAAAACGTAATGGGGAACTCCAACGCAAAACTAATGTGGGAATCGTTTGAAACAGTATTTAGGACTATAAATGAGGAATGTGTACCGTACAAAATTAAGCGTGCAAAAGTAAACAAGCCCTTGTGGTTTACTTCTAGAGTAGGAGACATTATAAAGAGTAGAGATACAGCTTATAGGCTACATAAGTGCGATAAAGACAATTTGTAGTTACGAAACAACTATATATCTCTCAGGCATGAAGCAAAGTGTAATAAAAAAGTCCAAGCGCGAATTTAAAATCTCGATAGCTCGTGATGGTAAAGAAACCCCAAGTGATTCTTTCAATACGTCAACAATAGAAATCCAGTAAAAAGTGTCTTGGGGCCATTGAAAAATGTAAACGGAGATCTAGTTTCTGAAAACAGGGAAATGGCTACCTTGCTAAACAAATTTTTTATGTCAGTCTTTTACTATATAAAATGTAACGAATATCCACATGGTCATAGACATAATACCTTTTGATAATGGTAATATTTTGGATAATATTGTGGTTAGTGAAGGGGAAGTAATGCGCTATATTGATAAAATGAAAATGCGTAAATCACCGGGGCTGGATTCCATATATCCCATACAAGTAAAATAATTAAAAGATAGCATTGTTGTGCTGCTAACAGAAATTTTTAATGCATCTATTTCTGAGGGGTCCATACCAGAGAATTTCAAGTTAGCAAACATAACACCTATCTTTAAGAAAGGTGATACAGGTGCGGCGGGAAATTATAGGCCAATCAGTTTAACGTCTGTTGTAGATAAGCTACTGGAATCAATAATTAGGGATCGTATAGTCAAACACTTAGATTTGCATAACTTAGTTAGAAATACACAGCACGGTTTTAGGCGAAACAAATCTTGCTTAACCAATCTTTTAGAATTTTTCAAAAGTGTGGTTGATGTAGTGTATTTAATTTTCAAAAAGTGTTTGACACCATACCGCACAAAAGACTCATTGAAAAAACTAAGGCTCATGGAATCAGGGGTGTAGTAATAAATTGGATAGAAGAGTGGTTGCGAGGTAGGAAACAGAGGGTGGTCGTTGATGGAGCAGAGTCGTGTTGGGCTAATAGTGAGTGGCATTCCTCAGGGTTCTGTATTGGGCCCCTTGCTTTTTCTTATATATATTAACAATTTAGATGTCAGCCTTGTCAGTACATTTTCAAAGTTTGCGGATGACACGAAGCTGGGTGGTAGGGCAATTAATGACGAAGATAGAGGTAAAATCCAGAATGATCTGAATAAAATTGTTGATTGGTCAGTCACATGGCAAATGAGATTTAATGTCAATAAGTGCAAAATTTTACATATAGGTTCGTGTAATGGTAATTTTGCATATACAGTAGTATGTCAGGGAAAGAGTTAACAAGCATAGAGTAGGAAAAAGATTTAGGAGTTATAGTCACTGGTGATTTAAAAGTAATGAAACAAAGTGCAGCAATGGTCAATAAAGCGAACAAAGTGTTAGGTTTTATAGCTCAGAATTTTGAGTACAAATCGCGCAATATTATAGTTCCTCTTTATAAATCATTAGTTGGACCCCATTTGGAGTACACAATCCAATTTTGAAATCCGCATATGCACAAAGATATAGACAAAATCGAAAGAGTTCAAAGACGAGCAACTAGGATGATTCCGTCGCTTAGGTCAAAGTCATATGAGGATAGGCTTAAGGAGTTAAAATTGACTACACTCGAGACTAGGAGGCTAAGGGGTGATCTAATCCAGGTTTTCAAAATTATGAATGGGTTTGATAACGTAAATAGAGAGAGCTTTTTTGAAATATCTCAATATAATAGGACTAGAAATAACGGGTGTAAGTTGACAAGTAGAAGGTTCAAGAGAGCAGTTGCCAAAAACTTTTTACACATAGAATAGTAAGTAGCTGGAGTAGTTTGCTGGTAGAAGTAATTAGTAGCACGTCTATAAACATATTTAAAAATCGATCAGACGCATATGTTGACAGAGGGTATAGTTTAAGGTAGTAAAATTAAGGTTTGTGGTTTGGAAAAATGTAAAAATGTAGGTCCTCTCCACCACCATGGAGGACATGCACAATACACAATTAAGAACACAGTTAGGTAGACCAGCCATGAGTGGATCCTAGGGTCTTTGTTGGTCTGAAACATTATAACAATTACCCAAATATAACAGAACAAAGCAAGCAATATAAACCATAATGTGTGGAGAAGATAGCGGGGAGAAGCTCCACCCTTGATCAGCTGAGTGTGTTTAGTGGGGAACTCTGATGCTGTGATACAGATATTGATGCAAAATTATTTTTAACCATTTTTTGCACAAGTCCAAGTTTTTTGGATGGCACAATATCCATCATCTGTGCTCTTAAGTGTTAATGAGTAGTGACAGGTGTTATATCTGCTTTTTATGTCATTTATGCTCTCTGATATCCACAGTTCTATTGAAAAATATTGTTTTTATACTTAAAGGAACCATATGGGGGTGAGGGTTCAAAAAGGTACCATACTATATATTATAAAATTATTGAAAACAACAAATTCAGTATTTTCTATTAAGAGACCTGAGAATTCTGATTGGCACAGTGCCCCTAAGCAACTTAATCCAGCCCTTTATCTGCCAAAACAAGAACTATGTCAGATCATCATCAATGTCCCCCTCCTCTATTTATGACCTTGATCTTTGATGCAGAAATTTGAGTCTTACAACACATTATCTTGTGATCATCCGAGTGTGTGTGTGTGTGTGTGTGTGGTGTGTGTGTGTGTGTGTGTGTGTGTGTGTGTGATGATGCATACATGAGTGAAGTTTCAGCAATTTACATTAACCAGTTCAAAAGTTACATCCTTGACACAAAAGGAAGGAAGGAACCTCCAAATTGTTTGGTGAGAGAGATAATATCCCATCCATCTCACTGTTCTGGAGTTGACTTACATTTTGCTAAGCTTTTGGAAACAGAGAAAGCAAAGCAAAACTCATTACACTAATCGATCTTCATATGTATAAGAGGATCAGGAACTAATTTGCTTTTAATATGAAACAGCCTCCCTTATTTGGTCAAAGTCTGCATGATGAGTGATAGCTCTTGAGCTATGTAGCTCTCATCCCACTTTTTTACTTTTATTTTGAACAATTATGTTTTTCATAACTTCATTAATTTTTCAATTAACTCCAACTTGAAAAATAAAATGAAGGAAATGACTGCATACTAAATTCATTTAAATCAATTTCACTCATTTTGTTTGTTCTACTATTTTAGTTCATTAATCAGTTAAAACTCTGGAGTAGGGTCTACATTCATCTTCAATTATCATGTAATGAAACTTATTTTTCAGACTTACTTAAGTCAAAATTGTATTATAATCGACTATTTAAAATAGAAAAAGTTAAATCATTTTTCTCAAATTCACTTTCATATCACATTTTTATGTATTAATTAATAAGTGCATACAGAGAGAAATGTTAATAAATCCAAAAAATGGCTTAAGATCCAACAATTTTAGCCCCTCCTCTCAAAAATGCATATATGTGCTATGCTATGAATCTCAGGATGAATAAACAAATTCAAGCACTTAATTTCTAAAAAAGTGATTTAATGTAAATTTCTCAGTCCCATGTAAATTTCTCAATTCTGAATATTTAAAGTACTTTTATCTTTTGAACTTCCACTCTGCTTTAACATTTGGCTACTATTAGTACTGTTGCTAGATTTCTTTCCTTTCAAATAAATTGCGAGAAGGTTTTCATCTTACCTGTTCATTTAATGGTCTTCCAACAGTCCTAACTTGATCATCATTTATATTCAGTTTGTTAAGCTTAACCATTGGGTATTTGGAACACTCAATTCTTCTGAACAGAATACGCTTACTCAATGACACATCAGAATCTTGTTTTTGATCCTGAAGTTTTGAAATTTCCTTTGAATCTGAATCATGAAAAAGTTCAGGGCTTTCTTTCCGACATGAATTTTCATATCTCTGAAACAAATTGTTAAAACTTATTTTAATCAACTTTACATGTAAACATTTGATACAGATCAAAATGAATACTAAATTTTGATCATTTTATAAAGGTATGCAAGTTTCTAGTAGCTGTGTGATTTGGGCTTTGGCCAAGCTATATTAAGCCTACTATGTTGACCTTAGCCTAAGGAGCCTTCTTTCAGGTCATCAACAGCTGTTTTACACTTACACTGGGGTGGCAAAAGTTAGGGTAAACCATTTCCTTTAGTAGTAAGTTAGTGTACTGCATTGAGCCTACAAATTTGGCAAAAAAAATCCCAACTCAAAATAAAAGAGTAATTAATGTAAAAAAACCAGTAGGGTTTGTAATTTTTTTTCTCTCTCTCTCACTTTACTGCTGATACTGTCAACTTAGAGGAGCATGAACTAAATATAGTAGAATAGAGATTATCTGGATACTGATTATCCAGAATGTCAATTGACCAGAATGATACAGTATTTTCCTGTAGGCTAAATTAAGGTTCATCAATGATCTGGGCAGAGGATGAGGAATTTGAAAGTGAAGAACAACTTGGCCCTTAAAACTCGGAAGCCTTTTTGGCCTTCAAAACTGGACTCAAATGGTTGGAGTGACAGGATGAGAGTGACCATACAAAACTGCTCCTGCTGAAAAACCTTTGTGACTTAGCAGCAAAAACAGATCAAATGAGATGAAACAAAAGAATATCAAAGACTTCTTTCAATCTTAAAATTTGTAATCAAAACTTATTTTTCTTAATAAAGTTTGACTGACTGATATGTACAGTTTTTGAACTCTTACTCCAAAAAAGAGATTCTCATTTGTTACATTGTACAGTGTTCTGCAACTAAATAGTTTTACATGACAAATACACAAGCCTTCATTTTTTATATCCTGCTATGTAGTTTAGCAATGTTTGCTTTCTGTTTCTATTCTCCTCCATAGTTTTCTTATAAACATATGTATGTACTGTTAATAAGTGTTCACAAAATGTTACATAGTAGGCCTTGGTGTGTACTGTTCAATTACCTAAAAAACTTGATTATATATAATATGGGTGATACTCATTATTCCAGATAAACAATGTTCTACTGTATCAACTTAATTGTAAAGAAACTTTACAAGTTAAATTCCATTTCATAATGAATAATATGGATATGAATAATAGTGTGTAGTCTTCTACCCTGAATAACTGTAGTGAAATTCCAAGGCAAGTCAACCACTCTGATTTTGATGAAATTTGGTATACAAACAGACATGCAAAACATTAAGCCCAATTGAATCATTAGATCAAGGTAAAATTCAGTCATGAGTTACCCATGACCTCTTGAAATGGCATAGCTTGGCCCCTACTGCCCCCACTCCTCATTATAATTTATATATCATTGGAATTAAATGAGTTCTGAGAATTCCAAAAATACTTCCATTACTATACATCAAAAAGAGCCAGATCTGAAAGCACTGTCAGACCTGGCTAACCTTAGCTCTTCATCACACCAACAACAGTAATCAAGATGCCACCTTTGTGTTTGCTGCAACTGCACAAAGTCTTAGCCAAAATATTTCTGAGTTGACCATAAACAGAACTACAAACAGAAGAGCTCATATACAACACAGAAGGCAATTATCTATCTCACTGCAGAAAAACTTTCCTTCTACCTCAATGCACATTGTCTACTGGGATGATAAAATGCTCCCAGACATCATAGGGAAGGAGACTGGTTATGGACAGAATGCCAATAACAGTGACTAATGAGTGAGAATGTTCATCAGCTCCTGGGAATGTCTTAGATTGAAAATGGTACTGGTGAAGCTACATAAGCTGTTGTGAATAAAACACTTAAGGAGTGGTGGATTGAGACAAGTCAAGCGAATGTCATTTGACACAACTGCAAGAAACAGTGGGTACCATTCAGAAGCTTGCACTCTGGACCTTTCTGGTTGAAGCTAAACTTGAGAGACCTTCTGTATCTTGCTTGAAGGCATCACATACTTGAGATTGTGATTGGAAATATCTTCAAACTTTGCTTTGCATTCTCAAATGGCCCACACACATTGGAATATTAAAAAATTTATAGACAAAGAGCAGTTTGCAACTAGAATGAATTACAAGACCACATAATTTTCTGATGGAAATGTGGAGAACTACAAGAGGAAGCTCTTAAATTTGCCCAAGATGAATTCACAGGAACAGTCAAGACTTGGGGATTATTATTATGAATTGCTGAATTCTTGAGAGAAACTCCACAATAAAGACTCAGATGTTCAGAAACAGTTTAAGCTTACTTCATGTAAAGAAAAGCAGTTGTTGAAATTACACTGCTTTGCCACCCTTAAATATGTTAGCCTGGTTTACAGCTCTAATTCCTGCCTCTGTCCCAGCCAATGACCTTGAACTTTGGAAAAAAGATTCAGGCCAACAAGGCAGTGAATGCAAAGGTGTCTAAGGCAGCTCTGATTACTCTTCAAAGCCATCTCTGGTATTTGAGTGAGAAAATCTTAACTCTTTCACTTTTTGACAATGAAACCCTAGTCTTGTAAAGCAGAGGATGATAAATGCCCTCCAGACCCCTGAATTCAAAGACCCTCCAAAATAAATTCAAATGGATATTGCAAGATTGTTGTCAAATGGTCAGGAAAACTGTTTCAGAAAACACTAAACACTCTCTCATAAACTTTCTGATGAACTCTGACCCACAGAACTGAGTGTGTCAGACGAGTTTAATCAAGCAGAGATGTATGCAAAACCTCCATGTGATCAATGACATGTCAAAGAGAGGTGTCACGCTTATTTAGGACTTCAATCAGAGTTTGACAGAGAGTGAGGAACAGAAAGAGTTCCTGTTACAAATTATCAATGCCCATCAGTCCAAGTTTCCAGCACTGACAAAACCCACGCTGTCTACTGCTGATCCTGGAGCCAGCAAAACCAACTAGGTAACAATGAGTGGTTAGCAACCTTGAGACTCCTCCCCACCTTTGAGGGGTTAATACTCACAGGCAACTGAGGGGAACCAAGGTGCCAACTGTTGGAACTCCAGCTCAACAGCCCTGACCAGGCTAGATGGTAAAAATTCAGTAAACTTGAGTGACCCTTAAATATTCTTCAACCAGACTAAAATTGTACAGGGAGTATTTTCTCACCCAAAGGAACAAAATAGATTACTAGCATCTAGAAAATTTAAAAGTTCATTTTCAGGACCACTCATATATATATATATATATATATATATATGGTGTCCCACAAGTCTGGCATCATAGGAGAAATTCATATTTTTCTATTTCTACAAACCATAATTTATGCTCGGGATGCCAATTTCCCATCCACCATTCTGTTCAGTGATGAGGGTTTTTTATTGAAATGGTGAGGTAAATCGACAGAACACCCGCTACTGGTCTTAAAACAACCCTCACTGGTATACCTCTTCAAAGGAACAAGGTGCATCTCGGGTGATGGTATGGTGTGGCATTTGGAAGGATTGCATCATAGGCCCCTCTTTTTCAATGAACATGTCACTGGAGGCACCTACCTACATATGCTCAAGGAAGAAGCATTTTCCAGTGTCTTGAATGAAGAAGGAAATTTCCTAACATGGTTCTAGCAAGACGGCGCTCCTGCACATTACAGCACCCAAGTAAGGGAATACCTGTACCAACAATTCCCTGGTCATTGGATAGGACGTCGAGGGCCTGTGGAATGGCCAGCTAGAAGCCTGGATCTCACGCCACTAGATTTTTATCTCTGGGGCCACTTGAAAGTGCTGGTATATGCAGAGAAAATTAGGAGTGTTGAACATTTGCGGCAGCGCATTATTGGGGCATGTAACACCATTGCTCCTGACATCATTCACCGTGTGCTTGCTGACTGGGTATCACGTCTGAATTTGTGTATTGAAAACAATGGACATATTGAGCACGTACTGTAAATAAAAGCTTTTGTTTTGCATTTTTTTTAAAATTTTCCTATGATGCCAGACTTATGGGACACCCTGTATATATATATATATATATATATATATATATATATATATATTATATATATATATATATATGAGATTTAACATCACTAAGTGCCAAATTTTACATATTGGTTTGTGTAATGGTTATTTTGCAAATAGTATGTCAAGGAAGGAGTTGGCAAGTGTAGAACAGGAAAAAAATTTAGGCATTATAGTCACTGGTGATTTAAAAGTGGTGAAACAAAGTACAGCAGTGATTAATAAGGTGAACAAAGTGCTAGGTTTTATAGCTAGGAATTTTGAGTACAAATCATGCAATATTATTGTTCCTCTTTATAAATCATTAGTTAGACCCCACTTGGAGTATGCGATCCAATTTTGGAATCCACATATGCGCAAAGATATAGACAAAATCGAAAGAGTTTAAAGACAAGCAACTAAGATGATTCTGTTGCTTAGGTTGAAGTTGCATGGGGATAGGCTTAAGGAGTTAAAATTTACTACACTCAAGACTAGGAGGCTAAGGGGTGATCTAATCCAGGTTCTTAAAATTATGAGTGGGTTTCATAATGTAAATAGAGATAGCTTTTTCGAAATAGCACAATATAATAGAACTAGAAATAATGGGTATAAGCTGACAAGTAGAAGGTTCAAGAGAGCAGTTGCCAAAAACGTTTTTACACATAGAATAGTAAATAGCTGGAATAGTTTGCCAGTAGAAGTAATTAGTAGCATGTCTATAAACATGTTTAAAAATCAATTAGATGCATATGCTGATAGATTGGGTATAGTTTAAGGTAGTAAAATAAAAGTTTTTGTGGTTCAGAACCAATGTAAAATTGTAGGTCCCCTCCACCACTGCAGAGGATATGCACAATACACAACTACAACCACAGTTAAGTAGACCAGCCATGAATGGATCCTAGGGTCTTTGTTGGTCTGAAACATTATAATATATATACAGGGTGTCCCATAAGTCTGGCATCATAGGAAACATAATAAAAAAAGGCAAAACAAAAGCTTTTATTTACAGAACATGCTCAATATGTCCACCATTGTTTTCAATACACAAATTCAGATGTGATACCCAGTCAGCAAGCACATGGTGAATGATGTCAGGAGTAATGGTGTTACATGCCCCAATAATGTGCTGCCACAAATGTTCAACACTCCTAATTTTCTCTGCGTATACCAGCGCTTTCAAGTGGCCCCAGAGATAAAAATCTAGTGGCGTGAGATCCCAGCTTCTAGCTGGCCATTCCACAGGCCCTTGACGTCCTATCCAATGACCAGGGAACTGTTCGTACAGGTATTCCCTTACTTGGGTGCTGTAATGTGCAGGAGCACCATCTTGCTGGAACCATGTTGGGAAATTTCCTTCTTCATTCAAGACACTGGGAAATGCTTCTTCCTTGAGCATACATAAGTAGGTGCCTCCAGTGACATGTTCATCGAAAAAGAGGGGGCCTATGATGCGATCCTTCCAAATGCCACACCATACCATCACCTGAGATGCACCTTGTTCCTTTGAAGAGGTATACCAATGAGGGTTGTTTTGAGACCAGTAGCGGGTGTTCTGTCAATTTACCTCACCATTTCCATAAAAAACAGCCTCATCACTGAACAGAATGGTGGATGGGAAATTGGCATCCTGAGCATAGACATTATAGTCTGTAGAAAGAGAAAAATATGAATTATAGTTTGTAGAGATAAAAAAGTATGAATTTCTCCTATGATGCCGGACTTACAGGACACCCTGTATATATTAGAGTTGGTCCAAAAAATTTTTTTCTTTAAATTATAAGGTCTTACCCTTTAATACTGTTAACACTGTTAAGGAAAGGCCACCACAGAAATTTGAGCTAATTTGAAATATTATGATGGGTGCCGCCACCCCACCCAAAATTATTGTCATAATTAGTGAAGAACTCAATTTATGCTTGAGGTTGCAGGTTGCCTACAAATGCAGTTTCATTACTTTCCCATGCTATACTGGAGACTCAGGCCTAATCAGTTCAGTAATACGGTCATACTGATCCATCGTGTAGGTGTTGGGGGTGAGGGTGTTATCACGCATTAGACCTGACTCAATTTGATCTTAGATGGCAAGTGATGTTAATGTGCCATTAGGGTGTGTCAATTTTGGGGAGCAAAGTGAAATCTTTAGATTTTCAAAGACTACTAGTGACGAAATGATGCATTTTTATGTGCTAAATCGAAATATGGCTTTAAAATCCAGATTTGATCACTCCTAGCTACTTATATTTGAAGTTGAAGTTTACAAAAAATCAGCAATTTTTGCAAGTATTTTTTTTATTGTATATAACTACATTTTACATACATTACATACAATTAAATATATTTTGATTGTATTTCAATATTAAAATTTAGAAATATAGATAGGTTTCTTGAACTTTGCCAAGGATGCCATGTCTGCCTTGCTCTTGTTCCTGGACATGAGCTCCCTACTGGCCACCTGGCCACTGATGTACGCCTCCCTCCTCTCTTGTGAATAAATGTTGTGCTGCTTCAGTTGTCATCCTTACACACACCTCTACTGACTGTGTGTGTGAGGGCCATGCAGGAACTTCCATTGGTCTATCCAGAAACTCCTTGATTGCAGCAGTGGTGAGGGAGCAGGTCAGAGGAGGCTCAGTCATGCCAGAGTTCCAGTCAATAAGCTCTGAGAGTTTGGTGGCATCTGGGTTGATGTCAGTTTTCCTGGGTTTGACACTGCAGTCTCCTACCTGTGTGTCCTCATCTCCTTCACCTCTGATTTCCAGTATCCTCTTCACTGCCTTCTTCCTCTCCTCTCCTCCACCTCACTGCACAGCATGGCCTGGAGCACAGCCTCAGTGTGTGCATACCAGGCTGATCTCTTCACTGTAAGCATCACTATTCCTATCACCTTCTTCTGAGCAGTTCCAGCTAGTACAGTACATGCCTGGGACCCTCCACCCAGTTGTGATTTAACTTGATGTTGAATCAGTTTGGCATGTAGACTCCCACTATGAATTCCACAATTATCCTTAAATTCTTCAGGTTCCTACCCTTCAGCCCATGTTTGGAAATCCACAATCTGCAGAACCTTAGAGCCATGGTGAGCCACCTAGTGTGACAGACTGGCCCAATCTCCAGGAGAGCTAGACTCTGAGGTACCTCTCCTGATCTGATGGCAGTGATGATTCTGTAGCTATATGATTGGTCTGTACTAAGGTCCTTGACTACCTCCTGACTGAGATGGGGTAGAAGAGGACCAACAGTGATCCTCGTGAAGTTTGGGTTGATCTCCAGCTCAGTGGCAGTATCTAACATCTTCCCTAGGGGCCCAGACCACTTCTTGTTGCTCAATGTCTTGCCATCCAGTGCAGTCACCAGGTGTCTGAGACTCAGCTTCCGAGTGTGCAAGTCACAGACAATCCACACCAACTTCCTGCTAAGCTTGGCCTCCACATAATGCATTACTCCTCCCTCCCAGCCAGTATTCACATTAGTACTGCCACCTTCTATGGTCAAAAGCAGAGGTGGGGAGTCAGCCAAAAAAATTCTGACTCCTGACTCCCAACTCTTGAGTCAGTTTTTTTAAACTAACTCCTGACTCCTGACTCCCTGCAATAATTCTATACACTACAGTATTATAGCTGTAGCATTAACCTAATCCTCTTTTCCCATTGGAGAGGGTTAGGGGTCCAAATCTGTATATGTAAGACCTAAGAAGGCCCTCAAACAGAGTCGGGTGAGATGAGCAGACTATCACAAGCCTCAACCCTATGACAGAGGCATTGCACTTAGCTTTAAAGATACACCCTAAGGTACTAAAGGATTTAGCAGAATAAATAATAAATCTCAGTCTTAA
The DNA here is from genome assembly GCA_023014485.1 of Bathynomus jamesi. Lineage (NCBI taxonomy): Eukaryota > Metazoa > Arthropoda > Malacostraca > Isopoda > Cirolanidae > Bathynomus > Bathynomus jamesi. The sequence continues at coordinate 196,938 of JAJOZX010000848.1, read as the reverse complement.
TTAAATTTTATTTTGCTCGATATGTAGATATAAAAATAAATAAATCTTTATAGCAACTAAAATAATTTCTTTCCAATAAATTCCTTTTGAAAATAAAATACATATATAGTCTATCTAATTTAAACCAAATGAAATTGGCCAGAGCTTCAATATAAAAAATAGTTTACTAAATAATATATTTTTTATTAACATATTATAAAGTTAAATATGGATAATAATATTGAAGTTTTAAAATCATTAAAATCATTTAAGAGTTGGGAGTCATTTATTTTTACTGACTCCGACTCCCGACTCCTCTAAAAAACTCAAAAAAGGGCCAACTCCTGACTCCTAACTCCCGACTCTGACTCCCCACCTCTGGTCAAAAGGGTCTGGTCTGCTCCTCTCTCTCTTAGCCCGTTCACCAGATGATCAGCAATGACCTCAGCATGACTTCTCTCCACTGTAGCTTCCTCTGGTACAAAATGCCACAAGTATTTCTCACCTGGTTCATTGCACACTGTAGTGTTCTTCCTTAATGAGGCCAGGAAACTGCCTGTCACTGCCCTCAGCTTCTATCATCACTTTGGTGTCATCTCTTTTCCCATCAAAGAAGATACAGGTGATGCCATTTTCCCTAATCTCTTCATCAAACTTCTTGACCAGCTCCTTAGTCAGTCTCTTGTGAGCCCTCCTCACCTCATTATGGTCAATCACCAGTGCTGTGTCAAACTCTGTGATAAGACCAGCATCAATCCAGGCAGCAGTGGCAATCTCTGCACTCACTCTCAGCCCAGTGTGATGTCTCAAGCTAGCCAGAGCTATGTTGGTGATATCTTCAGTGTTGTATTTCTTCTTCTTAGCCATAGGCAAGGAAGAAGTTGTCCCAGCCTCTGGTATGATGTCTTCATCCTCCTCTCTCCTCCCTGCCTCCTCCAGTATATCCAGTCTCCTCCCTGCCTCCTCCAGTATATCTCCAGTCTCCTCCCTGCCTCCTCCAGTATATCTCCAGTCTCCTCCCTGCCTCCTCCAGTATATCTCCAGTCTCCTCCCTGCCTCCTCCAGTATATCTCCAGTCTCCTCCCTGCCTCCTCCAGTATATCTCCAGTCTCCTCCCTGCCTCCTCCAACTCCATCTCCAGCAGTGACTCCTCCCTCAACTACTCCTTTCTTGGTTGACTCCTCTGCCTTCCTTCTCTGCTCCTGTCTCTGCAGCACTGCTTCCTGTCTCCTGGTCTCAGGGTGATCAGCTAGACCCATCTGGTGTGCCCCCACAATGCCCACCTTTTCTTTCTGACCTTTAATGAAGGCAAGCTCCTGCACTGGTATCTTCTGCTCGCTCCTGCAGCTGCAGTCAATGTGAACCTCACTGTTGCAGACAGGGTTGCACCCAAGCTCACTGCAGCTCCTGATCACACAGTGACAGGTCAGGATGTCCACCAATTTGTCCAGTTTCATCATGAACCTATCTTTGACCTCTAGCTTCACATTGCCAATGGACAACTTCACTGCCTCATCCCACAGTGCCTTCACTTTAGCCCTGATCCTGACCTCAGTATTGATTACAGGTCCTGTGAATAGAGCATTGGCCTTTCTCCACTGAGCCAGTAGCCCTGGAACAATGCCGTTGTTAATCAGGTCATTAACTGGGTAATTCCTCCTCTCTTCCTCACTCATCTCTCTCCTCAACAAACCATACCTCAGCAGATCTCTGGCTGTGGGCAGCTCAGCAGGGGGAAGTTCCCTTCCAGTCCCCACCAAATGACTTGGGTGACAACTTGACTTGTTTCGGGTTCTGATTTCTTTCTGACTCATCCTGTGGACCTGTGAACAAAAGAAATGTCATTGAAATTTGGATAGGCCTACTGATTATGATTACATAAAATTAAGTTCAGTGAAATTCTTAATATCTTCCTATAAGCTCAGATAAAAGGTTGTGTTGTTATAGGTACAAGACTTAATTACTCAAAGTAATGACAATTTCATATATCTATCATATCAAAATATACAGAAAGTTTGAGTCACACACAATATTTCAAATAATTTGAATTACACAATATTTACATTATGAAGTAATCAAAATTGTTAAAAAGGAGGGAAAACACACGCATTCACAATCAAAACTCCAGCATTTGTGACTATGTGAAACTTAGAAACCACACTGCACACCAAAAATAACCAAAGTTGACCAGGGCATATTGATATATGATGCTACAGTCATATTTAGGTTATATTTCAAACCTTGATGGTCAAATATAAGTAGGTAAATGGCTTTTTTAAACAACGCTAAAGATATTTCTAAGTTTGCTAGATAATATGACATCATTTGAGCATTAGTAGTGTTTGAATTATTGACTTTACTAAAATTGACACACACCCTATTGTGCCATTGTGTCCTTCATTGTATGGTTACCACTCTTTCATTCATCTAAGATTACTGTTAAATAATTGTTTATTATGTTGAGCTCATCAATGACAAGAAATAGAACAGAAATATGGCTACTTGGTCAGCCAATTGATTTGATTGGCGGAAGGAAACTTCCTTCCAATGAAGATGTGCTACATCATATTTTCAAGCTAACAAAGAATAAGAAGACCTTGAAGGAGGTATCCAAACTTGTGTTTTGTGAGGTCCTAAAATTTTGGGAAATGGCCAAAATACCTACTATAGCTGAATACAATGCACTGCCAAAGATTCAAAAAATGTACAATAGTTTCAGAGCACTTCAGAAATCAAAATCTAAACATACAAAGACTCAAATAAAAAAAGAAACTTAAAAATGTTTAGATGATCTTTTCGATATTGCCCATGCTTTACAGATGATGTCAATAGATGAAGATAAATCATTCCTACATGCCCAGCGAGAGAAAGGAAGGAGGCTACATGGGCAATGTGGATGAAAAGCTAGCACATCAAGATTTCTGGAAATGTCAGAGAGAAGCAGCAAATGAAAGGTTGGTAGAAGCAGAGGCAAACCGAAAGAAAATGGGCATAGCTGTTGCTTATAGTAGTAGCAGCAGCGAAGAAGAACCGAGTATGTCATATATCCATCAACCTTTACATAAACAGAGATGGTCCAGTAAAGGTAAACACATCATATCACCTGACTTGTCTATGGCACTGGACCGAACAAAAATGAGTGATCGCAATGCTGTTGTCATACTGTCAGCTGCTGCTACTTCTCTTGGACATGATGTTGACAATATCGTTCTCAGCAGAAGTACAATAAGTAGAAGGTGGATTGAAATTCACAACAAGATTGCTGATGATATTAAGCACTCCTTTAATGTTGACATTCCTCATACTGTTCATTGGGATGGTAAATTAGTTCCAGATCTGACAGGAAATGATGCTACAGAAAGACTACCTGTTATTGTTTCTGGGGGAGGAATGTCTAAGCTTCTGGCAGTGCCTAGGCTAGTTTCCGGAATAGATGAACAAACTGCAACAGCTGTAATAGAATGCTTAGATGATTGGGATTTGCGCGGTTGTGTGCAGGCCATGTGTTTCGATACAACTGCTAGCAACACTGGTATCAAGAATGGAGCTTGTACAATCCTTGAAAACAAGCTTGAAAGACAACTATTAGGACTACCTTGCCACCACCATATCAATGAAATTGTAATATCATCCATCTTCGATAAGTGTTACGGTACCACCACTGGACCTGATATTATATTATTCCAGCACTTCAAGAAGTCCTGGGTGGCGATAGATAAGGAGCGTTTCAATATCATAGATGTCGATATACCAGAGAAAGAAGAGATTGTCACCATCTGCAAACATCATCTCGACAAAATCCAACCATGAGCAGATTATAGGGAGCTTCTTGAGTTGACAGTGATTTACATGGGTGATGTTCCACCCTGTGGCGTAAAATTTCAGCAACCAGGAGCTCTACACCATGCAAGATGGATGGCATGAGTTATATATGCCATTAAGATAGTTCTTTTTAGCTCACAATTTAAAATGACTGCATACGAGCAAACTGGGATGAAACATTTTGCAATGTATGCCATGTGCCACTGCACACCTGCCTGGTTTGTGGCTCCTCTCACCTGTTCCACTCCTAGAAACAATTTGGCACTTCTCAAACAACTAAAAATCTATGAGGATAAAGAAATCTTGGTAGCTGCATCTAAAGCACTCTGCCATCATCTATGCTATTTAAGTGAGGAGCTCATTGCACTTTCTTTTTTTGATGATGGCACATCACTGGAAGTGAAGTGAGAAATGGTTCAGGCATTAAATGCCAAGGGTTCTGTAAAACCACCCAGGCGAATAACCCTGGATCACACACTACCTAATCTGCATGAAAAAACTCTAGCCAGTTTCATCACTAGCATTACTCATCAGGTCTTTGATAAACTATCACTACTGTCAGCTTTTCTTGAAGTTCATCCAGCGGAGTGGAGTAGCAGAGACGGCTACCAGATCGCTAGTAATTATGTTAAGACAATGAATGTCGTAAATGACAATGTGGAGAGGGCTGTAGCACTGATTCAGAACTTTAGCAATCATCTCACGAGGAACGAAGATCAGGTTCAGTACCTCTTACGAGTTGTGGAGAGACACCAACAACAGTTCCCTGATGCAAAGAAATTGACCATGATTGAGGGACTTCGTTCAAAGTAAAGTAAAAAATGTGCCAAGCAATTACCTCCTGGGTGGTGTGGAAAGTTGTTGTGTAAAATTTTATATGCGTTTTAACCTATAAAAATATGCCTATTATAAAGGCCTGAATTTTCATGAATCCTAATTTGCAACACAAATTTTGGCATCCAGGCAGCACTATTAAATATCGTCTGATTTCACTCAAACTTGGTTAATGGCTTGTTGTCAACATGCTTAACATTTTCTTGGGGTAAGACAGTGAAGACAGTGTAAAAATTGCATTTCAAAATTGACCCCTATAAGCTTGGACCAGTCTAATATATATATATATATATATATATATATATATATATATATATATATATATATATATATACAAATTCAGAATGGTTCCCTGAGACAATTATATGTTAAACACAGACCGTGCATGGAACAAGGAACTCTTCTGGGAAAATTAAATCCACTATAGTCCGAATAAGTAATGGTAAATGACAAATACCATAGTTTTTCTTTTTCATGATTTTAGCCCGACGTGGGCAACGGGTCTCTCGCAAAGAGATCCCATAAATATAGCTTCCCTCACCAGCTATCTGCAAAGCAGACAGGATCCAGCTTTGGGACATGGATCTAGGGTTTAAAGCAAGCCTAGATCCCTACATTCAGAACCTCTATATAAGTAAAAGACTCGTTGCATTCATGTCGGGTTGAATAAATCAAAGAAAAAGGGGGTAACTATTGTATTTTTAGCCAAAAAAAAACCAAAACTTAAACCTCAACCAGGACATTGAGCATCCACTTTTCAAGGCACGTAACACGTCCGTTTAATATACACAAATTCAGAATGGTTCCCTGAGACAATCATGAAAAAGAAAAACTATGGTATTTGTCATTTACCATTACTTATTCGGACTATAGTGGATTTAATTTTCCCAGAAGAGTTCCTTGTTCCATGCACGGTCTGTGTTTAACATATATATATAATATATATATATGATGAATAAAACCACGAAGGAAAAAGAAACACAAAGGGGTGCTCAAGCGCTTTCGTCTAATGACATCCTCAGGAACACTGGAGTGAAAGGACAGATCAAGGCAATATATAGGTTACAAAAATAAACATACATACATACACATTCACATATATACATATATATATATATACATATATATATATATATATAAATACATACATATATATAGTAAGCATAGAAAAAAATTGTGGGAGGAGCCAACATTTATATGGTCACAGAAGAATAAAGAAATAAAAATAAATATAAATATAAATTGAGAAAAAATTAATTACAAAATAGTGCCTTAGTGATATATATGTCACAGCCTAAATAATCATAAAGAAATAAACAGGCAAATAAAAAAACCCATAAATACATATACATACATATATATATATATATACATATATATACACATACATATATATATATAATATTATATATAAAGACACTTTTAGCACTTTGGCCGACCTTCCATATAAATTCAAATGGCTTTTTTATGGAACAGGTCACAAAAGAATAAAGAAATAAAAATAAATATAAATATTGTAAGTGGAGTCTACCAATTCAAGCTCAAGAGGAGGATTTACAATCGATTTAATAGATGCTGCCAAATTGATATATATGTCACATTATTAAAAAATAAAAATTGAAAGATAAATTTTAAGAGAGGCACCAATTTATAAGGGAAAAATTACCACATATGCATATTATAGTCACAAACGAATACAAAAGTACAAATAAATATAAATTGGAAAACAAAATGATCCCTAGATGATATATAAAGAACAATAAAATATATATACAACATATTTACGGTATATATACGAAATATAAACGCAATATATACAGAATATATATATATATATATATATATATGCATAAGGGAAAAAAAAATTACCAAATTTGTTTTTATAATTATTGTCTGAGAAAACGGTAGGTCGCAAAAGAATAAAGAAATAAAAATAAATATAACTTGAAAAAATTACAAATAATACACGTACACATATATACCCGCATACCCAAATATATATATACATATACACACATATATACAAACACACACACACACACACACACATATATATATATATATATATACAAGCTTGACCTTCACGAAATGAGAAATCATCCCGCAGAACCTTTGTGAGGTTGTAAGGTAAGGTAAGGTACATACACATATACATATATATATATAATATTTAACTGCATACATACATACATACATACATATACACACATACATACATACATATACACACATATACATACAAACACATTTAACTGCAATGACCACACACATACGCACATACACATACATACATACACATACACTCATACAGCAAAAAATTGAAAAATAAAATTGTAAGGGAAACAACAGACAAAAACAAATTTTTTACCAAAGATTTAACAACCTGCCCTTTTTGTTTAAATCCATTCTGAAGGAATTCAGAGCAACGGGATCAAGTTGAAACAGACCTTTACTCATGTTAAGGTTATTTGTAAGTTGAATTATAGCCGACTCAAGAATATTTCTATTAACAATGTTGCTAGAGTGAAACAAAACTGAAACATTATTCCAATCAATACAATGGGATAACTCTGACAAATGGACAAAAAGGGCACTGGACAACTGTCCCGTTCTAACGGAATATTGATGCTGTTTTACACGCGTTTGCAAATCCTTTCCCGTCTGACCTATGTAAAAGGAATCACATTGCTTACACCCAATTTTATAGATAATGCCTAAATTATTGGTAGGGCTATTTTTTACTATGATGTTTTTCACAATATTGTTATATGAAAAAACTACACTGATATCCAAAAGTTTAAGTACATTAGCAATGCCTAAGAAGCCCGGGAAAAATGGAAGTACTAAAATATTCTTTGACAAGGTGCGAGTGTTATTATTCACACGATAGAAGGTTCGTTTAGCCTTATTAAGACAAGATTCCATGAACGCAGAAGGGTAACACAACTCACTTCCAATACCGTTGATATTTTCCAATTCGGCATCGATGTATTCAGGACTGGCGATCCTAAGAGCGCGGAGAAACATTGAGGAAAATATGGCCTTTTTAATAGGGGTGTCATGTCCAGAGTAAAAGTGTACGTAGGACAAATTGTTTGTTTTTTTCCGATATATACTAAACTTAAAACCCGGGCTATCCCTATGAACACGCACATCCAAAAACGGGATTGAGTTGTCTTGTTCCACTTCTAAAGTAAATTTAATGGAGGGGACTTGGTCATTTAACTGAAGGAGGAAGTCATCCAGGTCACGATTCATGGGCCAGATACACAAAATATCGTCGACGTACCGCAACCAAGGGATGCCAACCCCCAGGATTCTCGGAATGTAAGTAATTTCAAAAAACTCCATATAAATATTGGAGAGAAGGGGCGACAAAGGGTTGCCCATGGCCATCCCAAAAACTTGTTGATAATGCTCGCCATTGAAAGTGAATTTACAATCCTTGATACAAAGTTTAATAAGCTCCAAAACAGTGTGTGCAGGTAATGGTAAATCATAATTATGTAATTCTCTGGCGAGAAAGTCAAGCATATCATCAATCGGAACTTTTGTGAACAATGAACAAACGTCGAAACTGATCAATCTATCGTTGGTATTAATGCGAACATTATTCAATTTTTCAGTGAGATCCATGGAATTTTTTACGTGTGAATCAGAGACAGTTCCAAGAATGGGGGACAAAACATTAACAAGCCATTTGGAGAGTTTATAGGTAATAGAGCCCACCGAGCTAATAATAGGGCGCATAGGGTTACCCGGTTTGTGGGTTTTAATAAGACCATAAAGATAAGGCAAAGCAGGTGAAGTGGACAAAAAAAGGGGAATTAAATCCTTATGATCTTTGAGAATGCGTTTCAAGCCACTATTGAAAGATTTGATGACATCCTGTGGGTTCTTCCTAAGTTTCACGTATGTGGCGGGGTCCTGAAGCAGCTCATTCATCTTTCCAATGTAATCCACTTTGTCCATAATGACTAAGGTGTTAGCCTTGTCTGCTTTAGTAATATGGAGCTCACTATCTTTTTTTAATTGTGAAAGGCTATTGCGGAAACGTTTAGGAAAGTTATCTTCGTAAGAAATATTCGCAGCACCATAGACCAGGCCTTTAACTATGTTAACTAAAAACTGAGGAAGGTTACACTGTTTTTCAAAACGAGCAAGACTATGACAAATTTGTAAAGCAGTAGGTTTTTTAACAATATAAAAGGACATACCAAATCCAAGGGCACTTTTTGCATCGTCACTAATGTTTTTCGAAGAAAGGTTCAAAACACACTTTGAGCTTGCTTTTTTACTCCACTGACTATTTCGAATGAGACTTTTAATTTTGCGATCCAAAATGTTTCGAAGTGAAGAAGTTCTCCGACGCAACTCGTTGTAAATTTCATCAAACAAAGGTTGGATCCACGGTTGGGGAATAACAGTCAAAACATTACGTTTATTATTTATTTATATGGAGTTTTTTGAAATTACTTACATTCCGAGAATCCTGGGGGTTGGCATCCCTTGGTTGCGGTACGTCGACGATATTTTGTGTATCTGGCCCATGAATCGTGACCTGGATGACTTCCTCCTTCAGTTAAATGACCAAGTCCCCTCCATTAAATTTACTTTAGAAGTGGAACAAGACAACTCAATCCCGTTTTTGGATGTGCGTGTTCATAGGGATAGCCCGGGTTTTAAGTTTAGTATATATCGGAAAAAACAAACAATTTGTCCTACGTACACTTTTACTCTGGACATGACACCCCTATTAAAAAGGCCATATTTTCCTCAATGTTTCTCCGCGCTCTTAGGATCGCCAGTCCTGAATACATCGATGCCGAATTGGAAAATATCAACGGTATTGGAAGTGAGTTGTGTTACCCTTCTGCGTTCATGGAATCTTGTCTTAATAAGGCTAAACGAACCTTCTATCGTGTGAATAATAACACTCGCACCTTGTCAAAGAATATTTTAGTACTTCCATTTTTCCCGGGCTTCTTAGGCATTGCTAATGTACTTAAACTTTTGGATATCAGTGTAGTTTTTTCATATAACAATATTGTGAAAAACATCATAGTAAAAAATAGCCCTACCAATAATTTAGGCATTATCTATAAAATTGGGTGTAAGCAATGTGATTCCTTTTACATAGGTCAGACGGGAAAGGATTTGCAAACGCGTGTAAAACAGCATCAATATTCCGTTAGAACGGGACAGTTGTCCAGTGCCCTTTTTGTCCATTTGTCAGAGTTATCCCATTGTATTGATTGGAATAATGTTTCAGTTTTGTTTCACTCTAGCAACATTGTTAATAGAAATATTCTTGAGTCGGCTATAATTCAACTTACAAATAACCTTAACATGAGTAAAGGTCTGTTTCAACTTGATCCCGTTGCTCTGAATTCCTTCAGAATGGATTTAAACAAAAGGGCAGGTTGTTAAATCTTTGGTAAAAATTTGTTTTGTCTGTTGTTTCCCTTACAATTTTATTTTTCAATTTTTTGCTGTATGAGTGTATGTGTATGTATGTATGTGTATGTGCGTATGTGTGTGGTCATTGCAGTTAAATGTGTTTGTATGTATATGTGTGTATATGTATGTATGTATGTGTGTATATGTATGTATGTATGTATGTATGCAGTTAAATATTATATAATATATATGTATATGTGTATGTACCTTACCTTCAACCTCACAAAGGTTCTGCGGGATGATTTCTCATTTCGTGAAGGTCAACGCTTGTATATATATATATATATATATGTGTGTGTGTGTGTTTGTGTTGTATATATGTGTGTATATGTATATATATATTTGGGTATGCGGGTATATTGTGTACGGTATTATTTTAATTTTTTCAAGTTATATTTATTTTTATTTCTTTATTCTTTTGCGACCTACCGTTTTCTCAGACAATAATTTATAAAAACAAATTGGTAATTATTTTTTTTTTCCCCTTATGATATCTATATATATATATATATTCTCGTATATATTGCGTTTATATTTCGTATATATACCGTAAATATGTTGTATATATATTTTATTGTTCTTTATATATCATCTAGGGATCATTTGTTTTCCAATTTATATTTATTTGTACTTTTGTATTCGTTGTGACTATAATATGCATATGTGGTAATTTTCCCTTATAAATGGTGTGCCTCTCTTAAAATTATCTTTCAATTTTATTTTTTAATAATGTGACATATATATCAATTTGGCAGCATCTATTAAATCGATTGTAAATCCTCCCCTTGAGCTTGAATTGGTAGACTCCACTTACAATATTTATATTTATTTTTATTTCTTTATTCTTTTGTGACCTGTGTTCCATAAAAAAGCCATTTGAATTTATATGGAAGGTCGGCCAAAGTGCTAAAAGTGTCTTTATATATAATATAATATATTATATATGTATGTATATATATGTATATATATATATATATGTATGTATATGTATTTATGGGTTTTTTTATTTGCCTGTTTATTTTTATGATTATTTAGGCTGTGACATATATATCACTAAGGCACTATATTTGTAATTAATTTTTTCTCAATTTATATTTATATTTATTTTTATTTCTTTATTCTTCTGTGACCATATAAATGTTGGCTCCTCCCACAATTTTTTTCTATGCTTACTATATATATGTATGTATTTATATATATATATATTATATGTATATATATATATATATGTATATATATGTGAATGTGTATGTATGTATGTTTATTTTTGTAACCTATATATTGCCTTGATCTGTCCTTTCACTCCAGTGTTCCTGAGGATGTCATTAGACGAAAGCGCTTGAGCACCCCTTTGTGTTTCTTTTTCCTTCGTGGTTTTATTCATCATAAATACTTTTCACGTGTCACTTTCGTGAAATAATTTTTCATAATATATATATATATATATACAGTGGTGGGCACTGTTAACCAAAAAAGTTAACTTCGTTAACCGCTAATCGTTAACCAAAAAGTTAACTTTGTTAAACCGTTAATCATGTAACGGAAGTTACCGATATAAACCGTTAACGTTAACTTTTATTAAAAAAAAATGAAAAACACAATATATATATAATTTAATTTTCCTCTTCTTCTTGTTCTCCATTTTTGTCCATGAGATGCATGTTGCCCTTCATGAAAATTAGCATATCAAAGTTTTCATCAGACAAGGATGATCTCTTGGCCCTCAGGATGTCCTTGCCCATAGAGAACAAACGCTCCACTGCAGCACTGGAGGGGATGGTGAACTTAATGAACAAGTCCACCAACACTTGCTCACCCAAGGCAGCAGCATCTGTCAGCAAGTCCTTGGAGTTGGTCTCCAGCCAGGTCTTGACCAAGTTCTGGGCCTTGCCCTTGAGTGACCTGTGGCTTCTGCTGCTCTCTTTTGTCTGGATGACAGCACTGAAGAAGTCATCCTCCTCCTCCTCATTGTTGCTGCCCACTTCGTTGGACTGCTGCTTCATGGCCTCCTCGACTGTACCCTCCATGCTTTTCCTCACCCTGGCGACCTTGGTGTTGTCATACTTGTCCAACCAGATGAGGTGAAACCGCTCCCATTGTAAGACATCAATTGACTTAATTTATGTCATCATGGAGACTACTAATAAGGTACTCACAGACATATTATAAATATACATGACTTACTTGACAACGATTATTTTTAAATATTCACTAGCACAAACATGTTGCGCAAGAGACAGACTGCAAATGAAATGAATGTAGTTATTTGTTGTAATTGTTACATATATATTATTGAAAGTGCCTTAAAATGCTCGTGATATTTCTTGAAAGAAGTTGAAACATTCAACTCAAATGGCAAATCTTTCCACCTGATTTTACAGTCGACCATGTTTTGCTCAAACCAATGCCATAAATAACTACCATATTTGGTAAGACACAAATTGTGGCAACGGAAACAAATATATTGCCTGATTTTGCACTGTGGAAATGGAAATTCATTCATCACTATTAACAGTGGCAGATTAATTGTGCACCTGCTCAGCACTGAAAATAATAGAAACTTTTAAACGTTTATTTATGAATTTTTTGGGTTAACGGACTTGAATTAATGGAAGTTAAATGTAACGGAAGTTAAATGTAACGGAAGTTAATTAGTCCGATAATGATTTTCAAAGTTAACTTAAAAGTTAAATCATTAACAAAAAAGTTAACCGTTAATTAACGATTAATGGATTAACGGTTTGTGCCAGCTTGTATATATATATACACACACTAAAATCACAAAATAACACGTGACCTTATTAATCAGCAAACAACCACAGGGAAAAGGAAACACAAAGTCTGAGCGCTTTCGTGATATATTCACATAATGATAATGTGAATATATCACGAAAGCGCTCGGACTTTGTGTTTCCTTTTCCCTGTGGTTGTTTGCTGATATATATATATATTTTATACAAGAAGGAGAGGCTAAAGACCAACACCTGCAAGAATGGCCCCCATACAAGGAGAGAGCCAAAATCAAGGTTTCCAAGGACCATGATGACTTACTTTTAATTTTGTAAAGATTGTGTATTGTAAAATGCATGCGTGTAGTGAAGAATAGAGGGAGAAGTGTTTTTGAGAGCATGCTGGACTGCTCACAGGGTAGATCAGACATAGAAAAAGATCAGCTAGAGAGGCCAGTGACAGGAGAAATGGGAGTTCCAGCATTCCCTGTCTCTTCCCTAATGTCATCCCCCAGGAGTACTTCCCTGGTTGATTGTTGTCTACAATAATCGCCTCTTGAGGATTGCCAGTGGCAGTGGCATAGGTTGGAGGAGGTGGACTGAGGGGGCAACTGCCACCCATGATCAAATCTGGCCTGGTCAGAAATCTTGAACCAGTTGCCAGTTATAAACATTTTTCTAGAGTGTTACAAGGAGTTACAAGGAAAAGAAGCACCTCAAAAGGCCTTGCGGCCCATACCAAGGAGGTACCAATGGCAACAGGTGCCAGAGAAAAATTTTTTACACCCTCAAATAGTGTGCAAGATTTGGTCTAACCTTTTCTTAAAATGATCCACAGAGGAACTGTTCAAAACTTTTGAAGGTAACCTGTTCCATGTATCACAGATCTTATAGGTAAAGTACAGTGGAACCCCCCCCCCCCCCCCCCCCCGATTTGAGTATTTTTATTTGAGTACACTCGTCCATAGGCTCCTATTGACTCGACTTGAGTAGAAAACTCAATTTGAGTACGCCAGCTGGCGACGCCAAATGCGTTTCAGTTTGTCTAGAGCGTTCGTTGCGGGAACATTCGGGGTCTAATGTTTTGAATAGTACAGGTGTTCTTAGGGATTTCTGTTAGAATTTTGTACATTTTGTTTTCTGACTTTGTACTTAGTGTTTATTTATGTTAGTTTCTGTTGATTACAGCATAAAATAGTGAAAATATAGCATAAATTTGGTGATTCGTACATGCAGTGACTTTGATACTGTATTTTATATTGTGGCATAGTGACATAGTGTACTGTTATAGTGATGGCTTCTAAACGTACATCTACATCAAAAGACTCACAAAAGAAGAAACGCCTTTTTACAATAGAGATGAAATTGGAGATTATTAGAAAAAGTGAAGAGGGCAAAAGTCTCAAAGACAAGCTGAGGAATATGACATTCCTAAGACCAGTATTTCGAGCATTTTGCATCGTAAAGATTCTGTGAAGGGTACGAGGGCTGTTAAGGGCTCTACCAGGCTTTATAAGGGCAGGGAGGCTATTATAAAAATGGAAAGGCTGCTGCTTATTTGGATTCAGGAGGAGGAGAGAGAAGGGGAATCAACTACTCAATCATTCATTTGCGACAAGGCCACCAACATTTTTAATGAGATTAAAGGGACAGTGGATACATCTAGTGAGGCTTTTGAGAATTTTCATGCCAGTAAAGGGTGGTTCGAACGGTTTAAGAAGCGGTGTGAACTGAAAAATGTGAGAAGGCATGGTGAAGCTAGCAGTGCTGATAATGAAGGTGCAGAAGCTTATAAGACCGAATTCGCTGAACTTATAGAAAATGAAAATTATCTGCCACAGCAAGTGTTCAATGCGGATGAGACTGGCCTCTTCTGGAAAAGGCTACTGAACATGACTTATATCACCCAGCAGGAAAAGAAAATGCCTGGCCACAAACCCATAAAAGACCAATTTACACTTCTTGTTGCTGCCAATGCCTCAGGAGACCTTAAAATCAAACCTTTAGTGGTGTACCATTCTGAAAATCCAAGAATTTTTAAGCAGAAGAAAGTGATGACTTCCAACCTTGGGGTTTTCTGGAAGTCTAATAAGAAAGCCTGGGTGACTAGGGTTAACTTTCATGCTTGGCTGATGGAAGTTTTTTGCCCTACTGTTAAAGCATACCTTGAGACTAACAAGCTGCCCTTAAAAGCTCTGTTACTGCTGGACAATGCAAAAGCCCATGATCCGGACCTCAATGCCATTGTTAAAGTTAGATTTCCCTTCATGAATGTACAGTTTCTGCCCCCTAACACTACCCCCTTAATTCAGCCAATGGACCAGCAGGTGATTTCTAATCTTAAGAAAATGTATACAAAACATATGTTTGCCCAGTGTCACGAAGCAGCAGAAAGAATGTCCCTGACCAAATTCTGGAAGACAGAGTACAACATCTATGAGGCCATCAGGCATGTTCTGAGAGCATGGACAGATGTCTCCAATGTCTGTCTTAATGCCACCTGGAAAAAGTTGTGGCCGTCAGTGGTTCATAACTTTGAAGGCTTCCAAGATGAACCTAATATTGCAGCCGAAATTGTCCAGCTAAGCAACCAGATGGGGCTTAACATCAGTGACAATGATGTTGCTGAACTGATCCAGGAGCATACACAAAAACTCATGACTGAAGAACTCCAAGCGTTGGCCAAGGAGTCTGGTTCTGGATCAGATGATGGGGAGGAAATTGAGGATGAATCGGAGAGTCTCACTGTTGCTAAGGCTAAGGAAGCCATTGAATACTGGTCTAAGCTTAAACCTATTGTCAACTTGCACCCCCGATGTGGAAATCAGTGAACCTGTTTTATGCTTGTTTGAGGAAAGGTCATGAGCTACTTTAAGTCATTCATAGCAAACAGGCAGAAGCAACAGAAAATTGATGCTTATTTCAAGCCCTCAAGTCCCCAACCCTCTACCTCTTCCATGTCATTGGCTGTGGGCCTAAGAATGCCTAGCCCTGATGAGTTACCAGACATCATCATGGAAGGAGACTCTCCCTCCAAGCAATAATTCCTCCCCTCCATTCCTCATCTGGAACTTCCAGCACATCAAGCAAGACTCCTACAGGATTATTCTATTTTGTCTATATTGTACGGTATGTATTTTGTATTTTATTCTGTCTATTTTTAATACAATTACTAAATTTCGTAGGCCAATTTCTATAGAAAAAGTAGGGGTGGGGTGAAATTTTTGGGTTTTGGAACGAATTAATTAATTCCCATAGGTTATTAAGTTCGATTTGAGTACATTTTGAATTGACTACGCCATGCTGGAACGGATTACTTACTCAAATCTTGGGTCCACTGTAATTCCCACACACACTAATCCTAAACCACTTCAAATCCAACTTCCAACCATTGTTGCGAGTTGGGTTATCATTTAAACTAAATATGCTTCTAAAATCGACATCGTTGAACCCGCGTAAGAACTTGAAAACATTGATCAGTTGACAGCTGAGCCTCCGAGTTTCCAGCATAAACAAGTTCTGGGCGCATAACCGTCGATTGTAGCCCAAATGCCTAACAGAAGGGATTAACTTTGTGGCCCTCACCTGCATTCACTCCAGCCTCTCAATATCTTTCCTGAGGGTGGGCAACCAAAACTGCACAGCATATTCCAGGTGCGGCCGAACCAGGGAATTGTACAGAGAGAGCACAATCTCCTTGTTCCGAAACTGAAATTGCCTCCGGATATAACCTAACAGCTTCTGGACTTTCTTTTCAACCTCTACGCACTGTTTGGTAAATTTAAGGTCGCTGCTAATTAGTACACCCAAGTCCTTTTCCAAATCAGTCACCTCGATATTACTCCCCAACATCGAGTAGTCCGACTTGGGATTGGCATAGCCAATGTGCATCACTTTGCATTTACCCAACTTAAACGGCATTTGCCATTTTTTGGACCACTCTCCTATCCTACCTAGGTCTGCACGCAGTTCCTCGATCGCTTCGGGCGTCCCAACATTAGCCACAAGCTTGGTGTCATCAGCGAATTTGGCGATCCGACTGATGATGCCACCATCGATATCATTTATGTAAATGATAAACAACAATGGCCCCAAAATGGAACCCTGAGGAACCCCACTAGTGACCGATGCCCAACCCAAACCCCTTTAATTACAACCCTCTGCCACCTATTCTTCAGCCAGTTTTCAATCCACCTACCTACTTCTCCACCGATACCCAGCGCGCGCACTTTCGCCATTAGCCAGCAGTGAGGTACCTTATCAAAGGCTTTCTGAAAGTTGAGATAAAGTATATCACTCACCCTACTCTTATCATACTCACCCAACATAA
Organism: Bathynomus jamesi; assembly: GCA_023014485.1. NCBI lineage: Eukaryota > Metazoa > Arthropoda > Malacostraca > Isopoda > Cirolanidae > Bathynomus > Bathynomus jamesi. Next base: position 179,784 of record JAJOZX010000848.1, on the reverse strand, counting down.
CGTGGAAAAACTCGAGCAAGTTGGTGAGACATGACCTATGCCATCTAAACCAATGTTGCGAGTCCCCAAGCAGCTTGTAGGAATCCAAATGGTCAACGATCCTATCAGCTATTATCCTCTCTAATAATTTACCTACAACTGAAGTGAGACTAATGGGGCGATAGTTCCCTGGACTTTCGTGATCCCCTTTCTTAAAGATAGGGGTCACGTTGGCTTCCCTCCAGTCACCAGGCACCTGGCCCATCTCCAACGATTTGTTGAAGACTGTAGCCAGGTGGGGAGCCACCTGGTCGCGCACCTCCCACAACACTCTGGGGAGAAACTGGTCTGGCCCAGGAGCCTTAAACGCACTCAGTTTGTCTATTTTATCGGCAACGACTGTCACGATACATCGAACACTATCCAGGCCAGCACCTTCGGGCCTCACACCTGGCTCGGGGATGATGCGGGTGTCCTCCCTGGTGAACACTCCCGCAAAGTACTCATTAAGCACATTGGCGATGTCCACGTCGGAGGTCCGCAGAACGCCACTTCGGTCCTTTAACGGACCTATCATGCTTCCAATGGGCTTTCTACTATGAACATAACTGAAGAACTCCTTACAGTTCCCCTTGCAGAGGCTTGCCACCTGTAGTTCTTCGTTACATTTCGCTAGCCTAACTTTCGCCTTCACTTCCCTACACAGGCAGACATACGCTTCAGTGTTCTCATGGGAACGATTGGCCTTCGCCCACCTATATGCTACTTTCCTATTTTGGATAGCCGAAGCGATGTCACGATTGAACCACTTAGGCTGCATTGAAGCAGGGGTGACCAGTTTTGAGGGTATGGCAGCAGACTGCAGCACCATAAACTCATTCCGGAATGCACTCCACACTACCTCAACATCGCTGCCGACCTCTAACCCCATCTCACCTATGCTATCCCGGAGGCTAACAAAGTCTGCACGCCAGAGAGTGAGCTTACTGCCTCTCGAGTTACTACGCTTCACCCAAGGGACGCACACACGGAACCTAATCAGACCATGATCACTCCCGCCCAACGATTCGTCGATGGTGAGGCCAGTGACGAGGTTGTCTTTGGTCGTGAATACTAAGTCTAGAACACTTTCGCCTTGTGTAGGCTCATTGACCCACTGAGTGAGGAAGTTCTCATCAGCAAAGTCAACTAGCCTCCTCCCTTCAGCATCAGCAATCCTGTCTTCCCACTTTATGCTGCGACAGTTGAAGTCCCCTAAAACTACACACACCCTATCCCCTAGCAGGCTACAGAGTTCGGTGTACAGGGCTGTATCCCCCTCGAGGAGATGCGGCGGTCTGTACACCAAGATTAACCTATAGTTCGTCCCTCCCACATTCAGATCGACGCCAAACAGCTCCCATTCTGACCGGAACTGGCAGTCAACCGGACTCAATGTGTCCCTGATGTATATTAGTACCCCACCCCCCTCCCCACGGGTGCGGTCTTTGCGAAACATTCAATACCTGGGAATTTCGAACTCCCCAACATAGTCCCTATGATCAGTATGAATCCAGGACTCGGTGATAGCAATGATATCCTGGTATTCTAATGCTAAGAGCGCCTGTAGCTCGCAAAACTTGTTCCTAATTGACCTAGCATTAAAAAGCATTGCACGGAGGGAGCCTTCCCTATTCTGACGACCCCCTAGCACGACCAGTTTCCTGAACAGCCAGGGCTGTCAGGAGTTGAAGAGCCCCTCACCAATGAGGGGGCAACTTCCGCAGGAGCCTGAGCCCCCTCCAACGTGGAAGGAGGGCACCCACCTGTACCTGAGAGAGAGAGAGGGGAGTTACAAGGAAAAGAAGTACTTCAAAAGGCCTTGCGGCCCATACCGAGGAGGTACCAATGGCAACAGTGCCAGGGAAAATTTCCACACCCTCAAATAGTGTGCAAGATTTGGTCTAACCTTTTCTTGAACTGATCCACAGAGGAACTATTCACAACTTCTGAAGGTAACCTGTTCCACGTGTCACAGATCTTATACGTAAAGTAATTCCCACACACACTAGTCCTAAACCGTTTCAAATCCAACTTCCAACCATTGTTGCGAGTTAGGTTATCATTTAAACTAAACATGCTTCTAAAATCGACATCATTGAACCCGTGTAAGAGCTTGAAAACTTCAATCAGTTGACCGCTGAGCCTCCGAGTTTTCAGCAAAAACAAGTTCAGGGTGCGTAACCGTCGATTGTAGCCCATATGCCTAACGGAAGGGATTAACTTTGTGGCCCTCGCCTGCACTCGCTCCAGCCTCTCAATATCTTTCCTGAGGGTGGGCGACCAGAACTGCACAGCATACTCCAGGTGCGGCTGAAACAGGGCATTGTACAGTGAGAGAACAATCTCCTTGTTCCGAAACTGAAATTGCCTCCTGATATAACCCAACAGCTTCTGGGCTTTCTTTTCAACCTCTATGCACTGTTTTGTAAACTTAAGGTCGCTGCTAATTAGCACACCCAAGTCCTTTTCCAAATCAGTCACCTCGATATTACTCCCCAACATGGAGTAGTCCAACTTGGGATTGGCATAGCCAATGTGCATGACCTTACATTTATCCAAGTTAAATGGCATTTGCCATTTTTCAGACCACTCTCCTATACTACATAGTAGGGTGGTCCATAAAATTGAAGTTTTGATTTTTTGTTATTGCTGGGTGGTAACTTGTGAGGATGAATGAGAAAACACCTCTGGCCAATTTTTTCCCAAATCAATCACTTTTTAGGGGTAGCACACTACTTCATTTTTGCACTTTTGCACTACCTAGTAGATTTACTTGTATATTATGTTCCAGTTCCAGTAATACATCTTTTCCTTGACAGATTATTGGTGTAGTGTTCATTGGTTGGATATATGATGACTCAAGTTCGAAGCTCTTGCTTTTATCTCCTTGAAGGAGATAAAGTGAAGGACAAGCTTCTTGGAAGCAAATTACCATCACGTGGAGAAGTATTGTCATGCTTCCTTCATCACCACACTAATCTCAAGAAGGAGTTGAAGGAAAGTGCTAAAGTAGTGTGGGGTCAACTTGAAATATTTTGGAACAAAGCTCGAATCCCGACAAGGGAAAAATACAAAGGAATCCAAAAGATCTTGGACCTTCACCAAGATTGGATCAAAATAAAAAAAGGACGAATGAGGAGGAGCCAGAAGCAGGTGAGTTGGATGATCAATGATAAATAAAATAGTTTCTCGAGAGTATGACATATTATAGTGTACAATAGTCAATACATTTATCATGTATATATTATATATATTTATTATTTATATTTAGGTGTACAACGAAGAGGGATTCAAGGAGACACTTCAGAACCTATTTGATATGGCACATGCTGATGCCTTGTCTCTAATCAAAAACCCAGAAGACAAGGCCTTCTTGCTGGCCCAGCGAGAGCCTGGAAGACGGGGATGCATGGTGGGAGTAGACAGAAAAACAGCAGAAAAAGAAAAACAAGCTGCCCACAGGAAGATGGAAGGAGATGCGAAAGAGAAAGGTGAGATTGTTCTTCAAATTCCTACTTTCATTTGATTGCAATGATTAGGTTGTTCGTTAACACTAATTGTCCATTTTCTTTGATTGTATTGCAGGCAGTCAATGAAGGTGCATCAACGTCGGGTACAGCAGTATTGGTGTCCTCAACAGAATCCTCAGTCACTGACGAGTCATCCTCCACCGAAGATGAATGGGCAAAAGGTGGAAAGCGACCTCCAAAACAGGTGAAAAGAGTCAAGAATGTGATAACATCAAATCTAGCTGCTGCCCTAGATCGGACACACACTACGGACAGGATGGCAACCTACATAATAGCAGAGACTGCATTGAGCCTTGGCCACAGCCCAATGAATTTTAACATCACCCGGACCTCCATCAAACGGCAGAGAGAATGACATCGGATCATGATCTGCAGTAGCCTAAAAGCTTCCTTTCAGTCCGGTCCTGCAATCATCCACTGGGATGGAAAACTTATTCCAGACCTCCTCAACACCAGAGACCATGCGCATGTGGATCGGCTGCCTGTGCTCATTTCCTCCTTTTCGGGTCAATCTCAGCTCCTTGGAGTCCCCAAAATACCAACTGGATCAGGAGAACACCAAGCCAGCACAGTTTTTGAATTATTGACTGATTGGGGCCTCGAAGAATCTGTCGTGGGGATGTGTTTCGACACCACTGCCTCCAATGCTGGTCGTTTGAATGGAGCGTGTGTGTTGTTGGAGCAGAAGTTGAAGAAAGACCTTCTCCATTTTGCCTGCCGTCATCACATCATGGAAGTGATGATCAGTGGAGTTTTCACTGCTTGCTATGGCCCAACGAGTGGACCTGATATTCCATTGTTCAGCAGGTTTCAGAGCAAATGGACCTTCATCGACACAGGAACATACGGCACCGGATGGGATGAAGAGGTGCATCGACTCTTGGCCCCCATTAGAGATTGGATTCTCCGCTTTGCTGAGGAAAAACACTCCTCAAAATCCTTTCGAGATGACTATCAGGAATTCCTCGATCTGTCCATCATTTTCTTGGGAGGGAGCATTGACAACTACACCTTCAAGCGACCTGGCCCCATGCACCAAGCCAGATGGTTATCTAAGGTGATCTATTCATTGAAGATGTGGCTGTTCAGGGGACAAATCCCAGCCCTCACTCCACGAGAGCAAAAGTGTCTTAAGGATGTCAGTGTCTTCGCTGTTTCCATGTACCTGCAGGCATGGATGACAGCGCCAATAGCTGCTGCTGCACCTCGCAGTGACCTCAGTCTTCTGCAGAGTCTTCGGGAATACCATGACCCCAAAATTTCGGAAGTGGCATTAAAAAAACTCAGCGGTCATCTTTGGTATCTTTTGGAGGAGATGGTGGGCCTTGCAATTTTCGATCCTGAGGTGTCTGAAGAGACTAAAACAGCAATGGTGAAGGTGATGGAGGAAGTTGAAGGAAAGCCTGATTGCCAGAAGAGAAGGAAAGGTGTTGCTGAGGGGGCTTCAATCGAGTCACTAGCAACAGCAAACTCAAAAAGACTGCTGTTGTCTCTGGGGTCAGGTGTGGGATACCTGAGGAAGGAGGTGCGGGATTGGGACAGTGATCCTGATTACCAAATAGCAAAGAAATCAGTGGCAAACCTCTCTGTCATGAACGATCATGCAGAGAGGGGGGTTGCTCTCATTAATGAATACAACGGCTGCCACACCAGGAATGAGGAACAACTGCAATATCTCCTGCAAGTTGTTGCTAACTACAGGAAGCAGTTTCCTCAACCACTGAAGTCAGCCTGGCAACTGGGCGAGAAAACAAAGATCAAATGAGGTGCAGAGGGAATTGTTAGTTACCCTAATAGTCATGTACTGTCACCAAGATTAACTTTGCTGTGATTTTCAGATTATACCAAAACTTCAAGTGTCATGTGCTACCCCTACAAATTAACTGATTCAAATAAAACTTTCCCAGAGGTGTTTTCTCATCCATCCTCATAAGTTACAACCCAGCAATAAAAACAAATCACAAAAAAAAATTCCACCCCTATAAGAGTGGACCACCCTACTACATAGGTCTGCACACAGTTGCTTGATTGCATCAGGCGTCCCAACATTGGCCCCAAGCTTGGTGTCATCAGCAAATTTGGCAATCCTGCTGAAGATGCCAGCATTGATATCATTTACGTAAATGATAAACAACAGTGGCCCCGAAACAGAACCCTGAGAAACCCTGGTAGTGACCAAAGCCCAACCCAAGCTAGACCCTTTAATTACAACCCTCTACTGCCTATTCTTCAATTAGTTTTCAATCCAGCTACCTACTTCCCCACTAATACCCAGCACGCAGACTTTGGCCATTAGCCGGCAGTGAGGTACCTTATCAAAGGCTTTCTGAAAGTCAAGATAAAGTATATCAATTACCCTACTCTTATCATACTCACTCCACATGATGTAGAAAAACTCTAGCAGATTCATGAGACATGACCTATGCCATCTAAATCCATGTTGGGAGTCCCCAAGCAGCTTGTAGGAATCCAAATGGTCAACAATCCTATCCACTATTATCCCCTCTAATAATTTACCTACAACTGAAGTGAGACTAATGGGGCGATAGTTCCCTGGACTTTTGTGATGCCCTTTCTTAAAGATTGGGGTCACATTGGCTTCCCTCCAGTCACCAGGCACCTGGCCCATCTCCAATGATTTGTTGAAAACTGTAGCCAGGTGGGGAGCAACCTGGTTATGCACTTTCTGCAAGACTCTGAGGAGGAACTGCTCTGGTGCAGGAGCCTTAAATGCACTCAGTTTGTCCATTCTATCAGCAATGACTGTTGCAGTACAACGAAGACTATTCAGGCCAGCACCTTCATGCCTGATGCCTGGCTCGGGGATGATGCAGGTGTCCTCCCTGGTGAACACTCCCACAAAATACTCATTCAGCACATTAGCAATGTCCACATTGGAGGTTCACAGAACACCGCTTCTGTCCTTTAATGGACCTATCATGCTTCTAATGGGCTTTCTACTATTAACATAACTGAAGAACTCCTTTGGGTTCCCCTTGCAGAGGCTTGCCACCCAGAGTTCTTCATTACATTTAGCTAGCCTAACCTTCGCCTTCACTTCCCTGCACAGGCAGACATACACCTCAGTGTTCTCATGGGAATGATTGGCCTTTGCCCTCCTATACGCAGCTTTCCTAGTTAGGATAGCTGAAACGATGTCATGATTGAACCACTTAGGCTGCATTGAAGCAGGGGCAACTGGTTTTGAGGGTATGGCAGCAGACTGCAGCACCATAAAATGGTCCCAGATACACTCCACACACCCTCAACATCACCACTGACCTCTAACCCCCATCTCACCTACACTATCCCGGAGGCCAACAAAGTCTGCTTGCTGTAGATCGAGCTTACTGCCTCTCAAGTTACTATACTTCACCTGAGGGATGCAGACACAGAACCTAATCAGACTGTGATCATTCCCGCCCAATGATTCATCAATGGTGAAGCTAGTGACGAGGATGTCTTTGGTCATGAATACTAAATCTAGACTGCTTTCACCTCGTGTAGGCCCATTGACCCACTGAGTCAAGTTCTCATCAGCAAAGTCAACTAGCCTCCTCCCTTCAGCATCAGCAGTCCTGTCTTCCCAGTTTATGCCACGACAGTTGAAATCTCCTAAAACCACACACACACACACACACACCCTGTCCCCTAGCAGGCTATGGAGTTCAGTGTACAGAGCTGTATCATCCTTGAGCAGATGTGGAGGTTTGTACACCAAGATTAACCTATAGTTCATCCCTCCCACATTCAGATCGATGCCAAGCAGCTCCCATTCTGAACAGAACTGGCAGTCAACCAGACTCAATGTGTCCCTGACTTATATTAGTACCCCTCCCTGGGAAGACCTATGATCAGTATCATCAGTACAATCAGTCCCTATGATCAGTATGAATCCAGGACTTGGTGATAGCAATGATATCCTGGTATTCTGATGCTAAGAGCGCCAGTAGCTTGCAAAACATATTCCTAATCGACCTAGCATTAAAAAGCATTGCACAGAGGGAGCCTTCCCTATTCTGACCACCCCCTAGCATGACCCATTTCCCGAACAGCCAGGGGTGTCAGGAGTTGAAGACCCCCTCATTGGTGAGGGGGCAACTTCCACAGGAGACTGAGCCCCCTCCAACAGGGAAGGAGGGTCACCCACTTGTACATGGATGCACCCTTCAGTTGAAAGTACGTCCACCATCAGCTCAAGATCATCTCTCCCAGGTGGGGGCCCATCTTCAATCCCTGGGCTTGACCTCACCATATGGCATAGGTGCTGGTCAAGCAGCGTGCCTAGCACACCTTTACCCTTGACATTGAGGTGGACACCATCCCTCTGATAAAGGTCCCATCTACCCAAAAATGCTCTTGAAGGGGTCAACAAACTTCACACCCAGTGGGATGCACAAGTCTTGCACCCTCTCATTGATGCCAATGACCTTACTGAGCAAGTAGTCACTGGCATTCATCTGCGGTAAAATACCCATCAACATTCCCCTGTCTGATACACCTGTCTGATATACCTTACAAAGGTTCTGTGTGATGATTCCTCATTTCACAAAGGTCAAGCTTGTCACCCCTCCTCTCGAGTTGGCCTGGTGAAGTAGTGAGTTATATATATATATATATATATATATATATATATATATATATATATATATATATATTTCCCTGTGACCAATTTTAAATTCAGCTTCTCATAATAATACATTATATTATAGCATGGCTAAGCCTGTGACGTAGTGGCTTGAAAAACATATATTAGTCACGGAAAAGGTGCAAAATTTGTCCAGTTGGCAATTTATAACACATTTGCCCTCACTGAAAAAAGACCACACTACACCACTGGTCAGTGGCATCACTTTATGTAACATTCCTGAATCAATCAACTTTGTATGCAAACCCATTTAATTTGATTTTCACAGAGGGACCTTAATATACAAGCAAATATAAAGTATTTCCTTCAGAGAAGTTTAGAAATGATTGGAGAGGAAATATACAAATTCAAAATTTCAGTGACATCTTATTAATGTAGCATGCACTCAAAATCTGACAACTCATTTTAAAGCATTTATACTATTTTCAAGTATTTCAGGGTACAGACTACAGACTATTTACCTTTTGCATGCTAGCCCGTTCTGAAAATAGGAAACCCTAAAATAATGATTTAATAAGATTCCATACACAACACTATTGAATTGCTCACACAGTCAAACAGAAAAGTACACAACAATATAAGGTGCCCCTCACTACTGTGGTACAAAATAACTACCTTTTCTTTAACTCATTTTGTGAAAGTATGCAAGAACCAAGCCATTAAGTATCATAAAGGCTTATTTTAGCAAATGTGCAGTCAAGCAGCACACACACATATTTACCTTAACATCAAGTTCATTATCAGCAAAGTCTATTTCTTCTTTAAGAGAAATATCTTCTCTCCATTCATCTTTGATTTGATCACACTGAAAATAGTTTTATTTTCATCACATTCAATAATTAATTTCCTGTTTCAATTTATTTCAAGACAACTGCCTTATAATCTATTAAAAGCTTTAAATTGAGTTAATTAGCTTTGATGGATGTATTGATAAATAAATTACCCATCTTATTGAATAATCTCTATTCATTAAAAGAATCAAACAAAATACAAAAAGGTCATTAGATTTTTTCTCTCATGGCATGAATGACAATCCACTTAAACTATATAATAAGAAAACCAATTTCTTATATCTATTATTTACCTCCCATTCATCACAGATGTTTCCATAATCAGTTGTATCTTTGCAATAATTTCTTGTGTGAGAATCAACTTCGTCTTTAATATCAAATTCATCTTCATTGTTCCAATTTTCTTCTTTCAGATAATGTTCACATTCACCTTTTTCCATTTTTGAAACTCGTGACATCAAATGAGTGATGGAAAATATTAACTTCCTTAACAAAAGTGGTTCTCTCTAGTTAACGCTTCATTATTTTGAAGGATATGAAATATTCCTCTGAAAATATAGCCTAATATATCCCATGAATTACAGTAAAGGTCTGCATCCTACACTAAATGAATGTCATTATAATCCTTGAGGCCTAGGCTTATACTTATAAAATTATGATACCTTATAGGTACTAAGAACAAATTTTCAAATTAGAAAATTCATATTTTGCTTTTATAGTTTCTTTCAAAGTAAACCTGAAGAACTTAGGAGTGATTTCAACACATATAAAGACAAAGTTCTGTGTGAGGCTAACTTGGCACCAAATCATTATAAAAATAGGGCTTATAACATTAGGACAAACAAAAAGCTCTTTAAAAGAGGCATCTTAAAAAATGCTCATTAATTTTGTAAACCTTAGTCAACGGCATAATTTTGTTGCTAACCAGCAGCAAACTTCAGACACCTAGTGGTGCCACTGTGTCTATGATCCACCAGCCACTTTGTGGAAGAAAAGAAGAAAACAGTTGGTTATATTCACCATTTTTTGTGTACAGCTCAGGGTTGGCAAAAACCTGAAAACCATGGGTTTTGGGGTTTTTGTTTGTTTTTAAGGTCACTTTCAACTGAAGAAGATAGCAGTATGCTGTCGAAATGTATTGTGTTTTCATTTAACAAAGTATGGCTTTTGTTCTATTTTGAATCAACATGGTAGTGTGTTTTTCTGAATTTTTATTACAATTTGTTTACAGGCCTAGACAGTAGACATTATTCTTATTTTTGCACATCTTTTTTCAGGGATCAGTTTTAGTTAATTAATATCTATTTAATAATGCCTAAAGTTAGACCTGCACATACTGGTGGCAGACTTAAAGCTGCTAAATGGGATGAAGTAGAAATGTTGAGTGACCAACCGAATAGAGTTTGGTGCAAATACTGCAGATGTATATTTTTGAAAAAAATAGAATGAGTGACATATCACTTAGATTGATGCAATAAAAAATGGGTACAGGCTTGTGATGATGAAGCAGATGAGCTTACAAATACAGCTACATCAGCAACTCCTCCTACACATAGACATGGCAGTTTTGAGAGTAGACCCTCTTCAAGCAAATCATATGAAAGCCTGGATCATGATGAGACTACAATTCACAGTAGTGAGACTTCATTCACTTCAACCACTCCTGAATCTTTCATACTATTTTTTCCTTCTACTCCAGCCAAGAAAATGCAATGTCAGATAATGCCATATGTGGTTAGAACAACTGTAGATCAAAAAGAACTAGATTTGCAAATGGCCAGATTTTTCTTTTCAGCAAATATTCCATTTGTAGTTGTAGAGAATAAAGAATTTATTAAATGGGTCCAAAATTTAAGACCAGGCTATTGTCCTCCAAGCAGAAAAAAATTATCTGATGACTTGCTAATCAAAGTGAATAATGAAGTACTGGATTCACTGAAAAAAGACTTGTCAATTCTATTATAACTCTAATTCAAGATGGTTGGAGCAATGTGTCAAATGAGCCAATAATTGCCCATAGTGTTCACAATGGGTGCAAATCCTCTTTAATATCTGCTTAAGATGTTGGAAGTGCAAAAAAAAACATCTGAATATTATGCTGGTTTAGCACTACAGTGCCCGCGAAAAGTATCCGATCACTCAAGAAAATACAATATTTTCCCTTGATATTCAGAGACACGTAATTCACTTTCTATTTGTTCTAGCGACATCTGGTAACTTTGAGGTTGCTTGCTGATATGAGAGCTATCCAACGCATTCTCAAATTAGTGTTCTGGTAGCCTTCGTTGCGGGTGGCTGTGTCTCAAATTTGTCAGATTTCACTGTTTGTGTAAATTTCTTGATTTTTTTTTTTTTTTTTTACAGAAAGTGGTGTAAATAAAATTTATATATAATGTGCGCTAAAAAACAACTTAAGAGTGATTGTCGAGGTGCTATTGTTGCTTTGCATGCATGTGGGAAATCACAGAGACAGATAGCTAAGGAATTAAACATATCCCAAAGTACCGTTAATTTATGGGTTTCACGGGCTAAGAACAATGGTGGCCTAACCACGCCAGTCCCTAAAAAACGATCTGGCAGACCGAGAAAAACAAATTCGCGAACAGACAAACTTATGAAACGTTTAGTATTGAAAAACCCAACAATAACTGCGAAAGAAATAAAATTTAATATGAATAATTTGTTATCTGGTGTTTCTGAACGAACTATCCAGGAGCGGCTCCAAAAAGAACTCGGATTACCATCTCGCCATGCTGCTAAGAAACCGTTCATTAATGAAAAAATGCGTAAAAAACGTGTCGCATTTTGTAAAAAATACATTCATTGGACTGTTGATGACTGGAAGAAGGTTTTATTTAGCGATGAGTCGACATTTTTGACATTCAGAAGTTGTCCAAAAAAGGTTCGCCGGCCTATTGGCTCAAATAGGATGGACCCTAAATACACCCTAAAGACAATGAAACACCCTCCAAGTGTGATGGTTTGGGGTTGTTTCGGTTACTATGGGCGTGGAAACTTATATTTTCTTCCGAAGAACACAACTATGAATGGTGCACGGTATTTAGCAATGCTACAGGATAAACTTCCAATGGCAATGGCAATCCAAAGGACAAAAATATACATGCATGATGGTGCACCATGTCACAGGGCCAAAATAGTGACAAAATGGATTACTGACAATAAATTTGATATTTTGGATTGGCCTGGTAATAGTCCAGATCTCAATCCGATAGAAAATCTGTGGCTAATAATAAAAAATAAGGTTGAATGCCACGACACTGGCTCAGTCGAAAAATTACAAGAGGCCATCAAAAAGGTATGGTGCAAGGAAATATCAGTGGAAGTTTGTCAAAACTTGATTAAATCCATGCCAAAACGTCTAGAACAAGTCATCCAAACCAAAGGACAGATGACAAAATACTAATATAAGGTTAGTATACATTTAAACATTGTTTTTTATGTAAAAAATACAAATTTCAAGGGTGATCGGATACTTTTCGCGGGCACTGTAGATGCAATAAGAACAATAAAAGAAAGATATGGAAAAGATGTAAGTATTAATAGTAGGGTTGTACTGATATCGCTTTTTAGCCAATAACTGATACCGATAATTTAAAAAAGTATCAACTGATACTGATATCCAGCTAGGGTTTATTAGTTTGTCATATTTTTGTAACATATTCATAATTTATTTTCTGTGTTGAAAATTTAGCAACAAAACAATAATCCTTTTCATTAAAGATGGCAACACTGCATTTGTCATAGTTTTGTTTGTTATACAACTGGACCAATTTTGGAAAAGTGCCCCACCTCACCATGTCAGATTTTGTTCTAACTTTGCTCACAGATTCCTTTAAGCCTTAAAGGAAGTTCTGCAAAGTGTTAGTTCCATATCTCTTGTGGTTCTGTCACTAGGGCTCCAAGAACATGGGCTACTTTGTCCATCACATTGAACGCCGAATTATTTGTGCCATTTTTAGCTAGTCAGCATTCCACAGTAACAAATCCTTCTGCTCTGAAAATTTGCTCCCAGGGTCAAAATTTACTGTAGATTTCAAAACTCACATTACTAGAGCTCTAGGAAGTATAGATTTTCCATAAAATATCCCCAAAGTAGGCTTCAAATTACATTTTGATTCCTGGGAAGCCACTTTTAGAAAATTATAGCTCTGTATCTACTTGACTCTGTGAGCTTTTGTTAGAAACCAAGAAAGTACTGCCCATATGCTACAAAATGTTTCAATCTGGATCTTCCTACCTGTTCTAGTTGCTGAGATATAAGGCATCAAAAATGGCCAAAATTAATTTGTGACAAAAACATCCCATCTTTAAAGCTCAAAATGATCATGTGGGACAGCTTGCACCATACTCTAACAAAAACCAATGAAAAGAGCATGTCCTGAAATTCTAGGGACTAGTTTTTATTTTGCTTTTTTGTAGGTCTAGTAGAGCTTTGAAATTTTGTTCCGTGTGATGTTTCTAGCATTATAATTGTTATTTCATTGGCACAATGTTTTATTTTCCTTTTGTTCTTATTACTGATTATATAGTGCAGGACTAGGTGCTATGTGCTTGGCTATACATAATATTTTTATTTATGTTCAACAACATGTAATACATGACTATTATTATTTTCAGATCAAAACTGAAAATGGCTGAATCATCAGATACTAATAGTGTTCATGTGGAGAACCCATGGAAACTGAAAGAAAACTGGAAGCTTGTACTATTGGAAATAAAGGGAACAGTGTGTCACCTGAAAACATATTCCAGAAAATGTGGTTTGAAACTGTTCATAGAGCTGACAGTTCTGGAAAGACAACTACTTTTTCTTTGAACAGGAATAGAAGAAGTCCAGTTTAAGGAAGATGCACGCATATGCTTGCACCATAAACAGCTTCTTTTGACCAGATATGAGAGTCTGCAGAAGCACTGTTGCAACCCATTTGAATATCATAAATCAACATTACCCAAAAAATCACTTCAGGCAATTGACATTGCAACAGCTCAACTGTTGAAGGAAGAGACTGGCAAAGACATCAAGCCTGGACAGAAACTTTGTCCTGATTGCAGGAAACAGAGGGCTGAAATACAAAGAATCAGTTCATCATCATCAAGTGAATCATTTGATCCACCAGAAGCACAAAAGCAGAAACTAGACACCAGCTGTTCGCACTTGACATTTCCCCTGTAAAGCCACAAAAAGTGAGCAAGAGAGATTTACCAGGATATGTCAAAAGAAAGACAAGATAAGCACAAGAAGCTATTGGTCAGAAAATGGCAGCTCTTACAGGGATTGATGTGGGTGAAATGGAAGCTAGCACAAGTCAGCAGAGGTGCAGAAATTGTGAAAATTATGAAATACTGTTGGAAGAATTGAAAAGCCAAATGGAATTATTAGACAAAGAAAGGAAACTGCAGATTCTAACTCTGGAGCCTAACAGCTGGTCTATACAACAAACAGCAGAAGAATTTGGAGTTTCTCTTCAAATGGTTAAAACAGCCAGGAAGTTGAAAGCAGAGTCAGGTATTCTTGCAATACCAGGAAAAAAGAAAGGAAAAACACTGCCTGAGGAAGTAGTAGTAAAAGTTCAAAAGTTTTATGAAGATGATGAATTCAGCCAGATGTGCCCCGGGAAGAAAGATTGGGTGTCTGTCAGGATTGATGGAAAAAAAGCTTCAAAAACAAAAAAGACCGCTGCTCAGCAATTTGAAAGAAATGTACATTGCTTACAAAGATCGAAATGGCCCTGAAATTGGCTTCTCTAAATTCTGTGAACTTCGACCAAAGTGGTGTGTGACAGTTGGTGTAGTAGGGGTACACAGTGTTTGTGTATGTACAATTCATCAAAATGTGAAACTGATGTTGGCTGGAGCTGATATTCATGAGGATTACAAAATACTGATGCAAAAATGTGTTTGCAATTTGGAGTCAAAAGACTGTATGCTATTTTTACAGAACAAGCAGAAATGGATCCACAAGAAATGATTGAATATAAACTGGGTTCACAGTGACAGGGACACCTTGATTATGAAACAGTTGTCAGTAGAGGATTTTATCACAGAACTGACTTCAAAAATTATCTTCCTTTGTGGTCATCATTACGTTTCAAATCACCAAAGTGCTCACCTGAAGTCCCTAAAGGAGGAAATAAAACCTGAAGAAGCAATAATCTTAATGGATTTTGCAGAGAACTGTTCTTTTGTGGTACAAGATGCAGCGCAAGGTTTTCACTGGGACAACAGCCAAGCAACACTGCATCCTTTTGCAATGTATCACAAAGTTTCAGATGAAATTAGAAGTGAATGTTTTTGTGTCATCAGTGACTGTCTGAAGCATAATACTATTGCAGTATGTCTTTCTGAAGTTGATTGGATTTCTGAAAGAAAATTTTGAAGTAATCAAGCACATTCATTACTTCAGTGATGGTGCTGCAGGCCAGTACAAAAACTACAAAAATTTCATGAACCTTTGTTGGCACAGCAAAGATTTTGGTGGGATAACAGCAGAATGGAACTTTTTTGCTACCAGCCATGGAAAATCAGCATGTGATGGTGTAGGGGGCACTGTGAAAAGATTGGCAGCTCGTGCCAGCTTGCAAAGACCAGTAACTGGTTAGATTCTCACACCTACCAATCTCTCTGAATTTTGGCAAAAAGATGTGCATGGAATTACATTCTTTTTTGTTTCAACTGATGAAATAGAAGCAGAGAGAGAAGCACAGGAAATAAGATTTAATCATGGGCATACAGTAGCTGGAACTCGAAAAATCATCATTTTGTTCCAGTAAATGATAAACAGATTCAAGTTAGCCGAGTTTCAAGATCTACATGTTATTTTGTGGCCAATGTTGGAATATACAATGACATTGATCAACAACGGTTGAAACTGCAACCGGGCCAATATGTGGCATGCATTTATGATGATTTGTGGTGGCTTCGAAACATTTGTGAAATCTGTGAGGAAGAAAAAGATGCATTAATTACATTTATACACCCTCATGGGCCAGCACAACAGTTTCAGTGGCCATCTAGAAAAGACACTTGTTGGATTCCAGAGCAACATATCTTGACAACTATTCCTGCTCCTACACCAAGTGCCATGGGAAGAGGGTACATGCTGCCAGGGAATACCTTGTCTACTATAGAAAATTTGTTTGAAAGCTTTGAAAAGGAGTTGCACAGTTCTGGATCCAGTTAGAAAGTCGAGGAAAGATGAGTTGGTGGGTGGGTGGGACCTGTGGCTGGACCTGCATGGCTCCTTGGCGATGGGGTTGCCAATTTCTCGAAAAACTGAAAAGACTCCTTTGTATTAATAAATTATCTTTATCTTTAATAGTTATCAATTAGAGAAATTGGCAGTGGCTTAGCCACCATGGACCAATGCAGGAGTGCAAATAAATTAACAAATATAATGCTAGAAACATCACACAGAACAAAATTTCAAAGCTCTACTAGACCTACAAAAAAGCAAGACACCAAAATAAAAAACTAGGCCCTAGTATTTCAGGATATGCTCTTTTCATTGGTTTTTGTTAGAGTATGGTGCGAGCTGTCCCACATGATCATTTTGAGCTTTAAAGATGGGACATTTTTGTCATAAATTAATTTTGGCCATTTTTGATGCCTTATATCTCAGCAACTAGAACAGGTAGGAAGATCCGGATTGAAACATTTTGTAGCATATGGGCAGTACTTTCTTGGTTTCTAACAAAAGCTCACAGAGTCAAGTAGATACAGAGCTATAATTTTCTAAAAGTGGCTTCCCAGGAATCAAAATGTAATTTGAAGCCTACTTTGGGGATATTTTATGGAAAATCTATACTTCCTAGAGCTCTAGTAATGTGAGTTTTGAAATCTACAGTAAATTTTGACCCTAGGAGCAAATTTTCAGAGCAGAAGGATTTGTTACTGTGGAATGCTGACTAGCTAAAAATGGCACAAATAATTCGGCGCTCAATGTGATGGACAAAGTAGCCCATGTTCTTGGAGCCCTAGTGACAGAACCACAAGAGATATGGAACCAACACTTTGCAGAACTTCCTTCAAGGCTTAAAGGAATCTGTGAGCAAAGTTAGAACAAAATCTGACATGGTGAGGTGGGGATGGTCCACTTGACGTGGAATGACCCAAATATGTTTTTAACCAGCTACTGGGTTAATATTGTAAGCTGTGACTACAAGATAGGTATAAAGCCTAGAAAACCAAAAACTATTTTCTCAAAGGATTTACACTTGTTTGATTAGCTGTTTGTTTGGCTTATATGTGAAGTGATAAAACAATAAAATATAGGAAATTTCATCCTCTAAATAGTCTTTTATTCATAATTTTGGAAAAATTATACTTTTGAAATGTCAGCTAGTATTTTAAAAAATTGGCCAATACTGATACCAATAAAAATCTACTGATATCGGTACATCCCTAATTAATAGTTTAAACTAAATGGTGTTTGCTGTATGCACTGACAATGAAAATAAAATGGTAAAAATGAAGGAGCTATTGAAAGAAAAATATCCTAATTTAGTTACTTACAGCTGTTCTGCACATTATTTAAACTTGGTTGAAAAAGAAGGTATTATTCTACTATTACACCCGTCTAATGTCCAGCAATTATTATATGTTCATTAAGTAGATTTTTTAATTCTAAGACACTTTCCTTCTATAGCATTTCCGTCGCAAATGCTTCGTTTTCGAGATATAAACATTTTTTTGGTGTGTATCTAGTGTGTGTTTGTACATTCGATTGTGTGTTCGTTACATGTCTGCCCAATCACTGCGCTCCATCCATTTTGAATTTGAATTACTTTCGTACTGGAATGGAACACTCATTCCACTCATTCAGAAGTACATTAGGCCTGGCTCTGTGATTTATAGTGATTCCTGGGCTGCCTACAAGACTATAAGTGATTTAGGTTAGGATAGGTTAGGTTAGGTCAGGTTAGGTCAGGTCAATTTTGAAGGTGAAATGTTTTTCCTATGGTTTTTGATGTGTTTTAAATGAATCTGACCTTCAAAACCGTCGGAAATGACTCGTTTTTGATTGCCGGCTGGGGGGAGGGGGGTTATCTCAAAAACGAGTCATTTCCGACGGTTTTGAAGGTCAGATTCGTTCAAAACACATCAAAAACCATAGGAAAAACATAAATTTCACCTCGAAAGGGAGACGGGTGTAATACTGTACATTTACCATAAAGAAGTCACACCTAGAACAGTGCTAAAGTATATAATTGAAGTAAATAGATACTTCAGGAATCACCATCAACCTCATGTAAGTATTGTTTCTGGCATTTACTTTTTCATTTATCATAACAAACTCAAGTCAGCTAATTAATATGGTATACAACTATTTACTACCACCATAGTAGCCAATATAACTGAAGCAAAGAATATACACTATATACAGTCTACAAACTATTTCTTTCACTCATGAAAGTGTCTAAATTTTACTTAAAATTAACTAATGAGCTACCATTTACCACATCATATGGCAAGTCATTCCAAAAATCTACTGCTCTATGACACAAGTAGTATTTTCATAGATCAAGTCTACAAGTCTGTTTTCTAATTTTCTTATTATGCCCATGAGTTATCCCATCAGTATCTAGTGAGAAAAAGTTATGAACATCTAAACTGTCCAAACCTAAAAACATTTTGAACATCTGTATCATACCTCCCCTCATACAATGTCTCTCAAGACTAAACATACCTAATTCCTTTAATCTATCCCTGTATTCCAATCTTCTTAGGTTAGGGATAAGCTTGGTTGCCCTATGTTGCACACCTTCAAACATATCAATATCATGTCTAAGGTGAGGGGACCAAACTTGAATGCAGTATTCTAAGTGAGGCCTACGTAAGAATAATATAATTTACAGATGACTTCCTTACTCTTGTAACTGACATTCCTCTTGGTAAAGATTTGGTAGAACACATCCACCCAAACTAATAATGAAAATAGGTTTTCCTGGTGTATTTCATGGTGTTTCAATTGAATCTGACCTTCATTTTTGGCGCAAAGGCACTGTTATGAAAATACCCACCCCCCAGGGCTTTGAAGAAGAGGGAAATTGTGGGCTAAAAAGGCCAGAATCAATTGAAACAGCATGAAATACACCAGAAAAACCTATTTTCGTCAGTAATATTCACAACAAAAGTAACCTAACCTATCATCAAGAGTGTACAGTTAAAACTAATAAAAATAACACAACTTAACCTAACCAATTGTCAAGGGCATACAGTTGACCTAACTGGGCATTCAATCAACCTAACTGGGCATGGGTACCCCATAATGAATTCGAGACCTGGAAAGGTAAATAGTTGGAAATATTATCAGTGCACTTACATTAATTATGGGAGGCTTCACAGTATTAAGTTCATTACCACAGAGGACATGTAAGAGAGGTCTTGAGCATGCTGTGAGCTTGAAATATAGCAACAGCAGCACTATTGTCCCTCAAAACTTGTTTAATAATGTCCAACTCAGACTTAGAGCACGCACTACACACAGCCATTCTGAAGCAACTGTTGACTTTAAATTTCAGCACTGGACATGCGTGGGAGTGCCATGTGACAATAGGGCAGCCGTTGATTGGCTAATGATAATAACTACATACACACAGGACAAGATGGTTTGACTAGTGAATAATGGCACCAAAATTTAATAATTTTGAAAGTAAATATCTCAATAAATAGGAATTGCCACCAAAATTAGTATAGAATAAAGTAATCTTGTTTTTTTTTCATTCTATCTCACTGTATCTAGTTTGGTGGATGTGTTCTACCAAATATTAACCTTCCTCTTAATAATACCTAACATTTTATTTGCCTTATTTTAGATCACTACAAACTATAGTGCCAAGATCCCTTTCCTGTCTAACATCCTCCAACCAATTCCCTTGCATCTCATAACTAAAGTTTTCATTATTTCTACCAAAATGCATGACTGCATTTTTGAATAGTGAATTCCATCTGCCATTTACTAGCCCAAGCAACTAATCTATCAAGATCCTTTTGCAGTTTATAAAAACTTTCTATATTTGTAACTGGAGCAACTACTTTTGTATCATCTGCAAATTTAGAAATTTTACAACCTACTCCTGGTAATGGTTCAGAATACGGGTGCCACTTAATTAAGCAAAATTTCAAAACATACCATAGAGAGAAAGTTGTTTCTCTCATTAAAATACGTTGATTGCATATGCCGCATAGTCAAAAAACTGAAGTTAGAAAATTACGAAAAACATATATTTTTGGGTATGAATCTAGGAAATTTTGAGTTGGCAACCCTACTATCGTATCGTTCATTCACTTCAGTTTGAAAATGGCTTCCTTCTGTGATGGATGTGAGGTGATGCTAGGAGAGCTCGCATGGTGTTCTCCCTTTAAATGTAGTGTGTCCAATTTGTATAATTTAGGTCTCGGGGGGTATAGGGGTGGAGCCCCCGTAAAGATCACCTATCACAAATTGATCGGTATAGGGTTTTATATCTTTTAGGTTAGGTTTTTCTCATGGTTTTTTGATGTTTCATGACACATGTTTTTTCCTCCAAAACATGCTAAAACCATTGAACCCTATACTGATCAATTTGTGATGCGTGATCTTTACGGGTCCACCCCCATACCCAAGAGACTTAAATTATACAAATTATAATGTAATAACATGTTAAGTTATGCACTTTTATAGTCTTCATCTAGGGTACATGATAAATCAAGTTCTCAAAGTCGAAACCACACGAACAGCACGTCATAATTCTATCACAAACATGACCAAACTGAGGTATTACCCAAACTGAATCCAATTAGGAAAAAAAAATAGCCATCGCTATTACAGTAAATTATTTCTCATGCTGTGTTCCCCCACCCAAAACCCCCAGTTCCCACGGTAGTCCCCCAAGATTGTAGGAGGGGTTGGGGGGGGGGGGGGGGGTAACTTCATGCAATAATTTACTGTAATGGCGATGGTCACATTCATCCTAAACAACAGGAAACCAATGGTTTTAGCATGTTTTGGTGGAAAAAATAAA
The DNA here is from genome assembly GCA_023014485.1 of Bathynomus jamesi. Taxonomy (NCBI): domain Eukaryota; kingdom Metazoa; phylum Arthropoda; class Malacostraca; order Isopoda; family Cirolanidae; genus Bathynomus; species Bathynomus jamesi. The sequence goes on along the minus strand of JAJOZX010000848.1, from coordinate 158,771 downwards.
AATTGAGGTGGGGCCCCTATTCTGAACCATTACCCTACTCCTTTCTCTAAATCATTTAGATATAAAATAAAGAGTACTGGACCTAAAACTGATCCCTGTGGTAACCCCACTTTTCACTTTCTGCCACCCAGATTCATGACCATTTAGAATTACCCTCTGTTCTCTGTCTTCTAACCATTTTTCTACCCAATTTAAAACTGACCCTAATATACTATGAGCTCTTAATTTATACAGTAGTAGTCTCCTACATGGAACCTTGTCAAATGTTTTACTAAAATCCAAATAAATAACATCTACATCATTCCCATTATCTACCTGATCAGTTACAAATTCTAAAAAGTCTAAGAGTTTAGACAAACAAGACCTTCCTGATCTAAATCCATATTGTGAACTTGAAATAAGATTAAAATTCTCCAAATGATCTTGAATAGTATTCTTTATAATTCTTTCTAGTATCTTTCCTGCCAATGATGTCAAACTAACAGGCCTATAATTTCCTATCTCCTCCTTACTACCTACCCTTTTTGTAAATGATTACTACATTAGCTTTTTTCCATTCATCTTGTACTTCTGCATAATTAATTGACCTAGCAAATAAAATAGTGCCTCAGATAAGCTTTCTTCCCCTTCTCTGAGAATCCTAGTATATATATGATCAGGTCCAGTGCCTTATTTGACTTCAATGTATGAATCACTTGCCTATCATCATCCTTCCTTGTATGAATATAATCAAGAATGTCTGAACTTACAGTATATAAAGAATTAAAATCAAAGTTATTTAAATTTTCTTCAGTAAAAATAGAGCTAAAATAATGGTAATTGTATACAACATCCCCCTCACCTCAATTTTATGAAAATGACTTCGAATCGATGTAAAATCTTTATTTATAGCATGTAATTACTTTATTTTTGGAAACCAACCTAACCTAACCTAACCTAACCTAACCTTACCTTACCTAACCTAGAAAAATGTATTTTTTACTAAAAAAGTACATAACATGTTATTACATTATCATTTGCATAATTTAGGTCTTGGGGGTACAGGGGCGGAGCCCCCATAAAGATCACGCATCACAAAGTGAACCATATACTGATCAATTTGTGATGCGTGATCTTTACGGGTCCACCCCCGTACCCTAGAGACCTAAATTATACAAATGATAATGTAATAACATGTTAAGTTATGCACTTTTTTAGTCTTCATCTAGAGCACATGATGAATCAAGTTCTCAAAGTCAAAACCACATGAACAGCATGTCGTAAAAATTTTCTATCACAAACACGACCAAACTGAGGTATTACCCAAACTTAATCCAATTAGAAAAAAAAAATAGCCAGAACACCCACCCACCCACCAACCAACCAACCAGTACCACCGAGACCTAAATTATACAAATGATAATGTAATAACATGTTAAGTTATGCACTTTTTTTAGTCAAAAATACACTTTTCTAGTATACATTTTTCTAGGTTAGGTTAGGTTCCAAAAATAAATAAAGTAATTACATGCTATAAATAAAGGTTTTACATCAATTGTGAAGTCAAATTTCATAAAATTGAGGTGAGGGGGATGTATATAATTACCATTTTGCTCTTCCTATTGAAACTATTTAGCTTATTTCTTAACTGCCTATAATTATCCAAGTCCAAAATACTATCACTGCCTTTAAATTTCCTGAATGCCCACACTGGTTAATATTCATCTTTTAACCTGCTCACACATGGTTAAAACAGTACAATATATTGAATTGCCATTCAAAACTAAGAAAATATATATTGTTGTGCAAATTTGTTGAAATGTACTTTTTTTAATAAAATGTATTTCCTATTTTGGCTATAATATACTTTTTTCATAAAATATCTTTCCTGATTGGGCTATTTTTTCGCTACTCTGCGACTTAATTAGTTGGTTGGGTTTTGTTCTAGCTATTTTTTTTTTTCAAATTGGATTCAGTTTAGTGGTGTTTGTGATAGAATTATGATGTGCCATTCGTGTGATTGTGACAGAACTTGATTTATCATATGACGCATTTGGTGGAGAAGGGGCGAATGCCACAAAATTCGAAAAATGAGTTTTTTGTTGTATAATTATCCTTTAAAACCTTTGCTTAACTATGCAAAAAATTAGATGTCAGTCTGCACTCTTTCACGGTAAAATTTAGGTTTAAAGACAGGTGATAAACTAGTGAGATAGGTTCATCGAGGAGTTCAGATGGTGTAGAGACGAATAGCCACCTCATTATCTATAGTTTGTTCGGTGTGCGATGTTTGTTGTGTCAGCGAATTTGTTGTGAAGTTTCATTTGTATTATGTTAAAGGAACTGGAAGAAACTGAAACAGTTGAAGCAGGTAATACAACATTCGACGAAGAGGACCAAATAATGGATTACACCAGTTAACATCAGAAGCTATCAATAAATAATATTGTAAAATTTCTTGCCGTTTTATTATATCGACATATTACACAATATTTTACTCAAATGTGTGTTCAAATTCATACAACATTTCAATAAACCGGAAAAATACAAAGGTTTAAAGTTTACAAACTTTAACTGCATTTTGTGGCATAATTCGAAAATGTTGCGTTCGCCCCTTCTCCACCGAACGCGTCATATGCCCTAGATGAAGATAAAGGATTGGATGTTTTTATCAACTATGGCATTATTCTCTCATACTTAACTTGCCCAAAATGTGACAGTGAGTGCCTAATACGAAAAGATCAGAAGATATTTAGGTGAAATAACCAATATTAACCTGTTAGGTTAATTGAATGCTGGTAAGGTTAATTGAATGCCTAGTTAAGTCAACTGAATGCCCGGTTAGGTCAACTATACACCCTTGATGATTGGTTAGGTTAAGTCATATTATTTTTGTTAGTTTAAATGAAAATGATGAGAGCAAACTTTTCTGGTTAATTTTGAGGTGTTTTGTACAAAACAGCCACCCATTTCCTGTGCAAATGTGTAGTTTTCAAGATGACAATATCTCAAAAATTACGCATTTGCACAGGAAATGGATGGCAGATTCGTGCAAAACACCTCAAAATTGACCAGAAAAGTTTGTTCTCATCATAAAAACAGACTGGGTGTAAAAACGAATAATTATCCCCACATTGTACATCCTCTAAAATTTCTTTGAATCTAGACCACATCTCAATAGCATTTTTATTGGCAAATTCATTATCCCACTTTACTGAGCCTAACAACTCCCAAAATCTACTATAGTCACCCTTTGAGAAGCAAGGGACTAGATCAGGGGTGGGGAAACCCTCGCCCGCGGGCAAAATTTCGCCCACGAGCTAATTTCAATTCGCCCGCTTAGGTATTTATTATTTACTAAAAATTATTTATTTACAGCCCAGCAAATAGCTTTTTAAAATACATCTTGTATACAGCGTGTCCCAAAGAAATGTATACCTACTTTGTTCGATAATACCAGCTATGAGGATAATAAATATATTACTTTTTATATGTTTTTTAATAAAGAATTTTCTCCTGAATCTAAATATGTAATTATTTTTATTACAAATTGAAAAACAAAAACGTTACAGATGTTTAAATTATAATTATTATTTTCGAGACTTCATGTGCGATATTTTCTAATATTTTTGCACGTATACGAGATAAGTTTGAAACCGACGGCACTGTGCAAAACTTACAAAAACAACGTTCTGGAAGACGTCGAACATCTTAGATAAAGTGTCATTTAACCATGGAATTTGTAAATTTTTTGAATTAACTAATAATTACAACATTTATGCTTCAATATCAACACTAAATATAAGTATCTCAAAACAGTCGGTTAAAATATTAGAAAATATCGCGCATGAAGTCTCGAAAATAATAATTATAATTTAAACATCTATAACTTTTTTGTTCTTCAATTTTTAATAAAAATAATTACATATTTAGATTCAGGAGAAAATTCTTTATTAAAAAACATAAAAAGTAATATATTTATTATCCTCATAGCTGGTATTATCGAACAAAGTGGGTATACATTTCTTTGGGACACGCTGTATATAAGCTTAAAATTTGCCAGATGCCCGCGGAGGTGTTTATGTTATCGATTTTCGCCCTTGGTACTGAAAAGTTTCCCCACCCCTGGACTAGATGGTCATTGTTGACTAGATCCCTATTTAATTCTATCTTAAAACATATGATCCAATGGTCACTATTTCCTAATGACTCTCCTACTGCAAGTTCCTAAATAAATTCATGATCATTGGAAAGAACCAGATCTAAGATTGCTTGATCCCTCCTAGTTTGTTTGTCTACAAATTGTGTTAGGAAACAGTTATTATAGCAGTCAATGAAGAAATTACCTTCCCTATTATTTCCCTCTAAAAGGCTCCAGTCTATATGACACAGGTTGAAATCTCCCATAATTAATGTTCTAGCACTACAACCTTTATTTATTTCTTGAACCATACTGTCATCAACTACCTGTGTTTGGTTTGGAGGTCTGTAAATTATAGGCCAGGCTGAAACTCAAGATAGAATTACTCAGAGTCATTAACAGTTGGCTTTTGATATAAAAATAAGATTCCTGAAAAAAATAATTGGTGGCCACCAACGTGTGTCCAGCCACCCCCATTTTTGTAAAAACATCTAATGCCGCACTAGCAAAATCAGGAAAATGGCAATATCTCTTCTTCTGAACATGCTAGAGAGATGGTTTGCATACCAAAAGATGCAGAATTTGATTTAGAACAAATTATTAAGAGTGGTATTTTTTCATAAAACCTTTAGTTTTTGAGTTATTTTAGAAAAACTAATTTTTGGGGCCCATAGACCCCCTTTCGATGAACCTTAGTAACAAAAGAAATTCTAAAATAAGCATGATTTGGCTTTTTGATTACTAACATTGCCCTAAAAGGATGTTGACATGGACATAGTGATCACATGATATGACTTTTCCTTGTTATCTTGCATCCATTATGCTTGATTAAAGAATAGAGGGTGGGGCTGCTTCCTGAACTTTTTTTAAAGTATGACTTCTACAAGGAAAACAGTTGCTAAAGTACTTGGTGATGTACGTTTTATGCCAGCAGAACAGTTTCCTTTAGGGAAATTGCCTACGTTGAAGCAAGTTATTGAAAGGTGTTTGTGTTTCGGAGACTATAAAACAGATGCTGTACTGAGAGCTACTTCTGAGGAATTGCATAAATTGTGGGTCACATATAATGTTTATCCAATATCAGTAAATGCCATACAGAGCCGACTGAAAACCCAAATAAAGGAATTCAACCGCCTTCTGAAGTATGACAAAAAGAAAAAGGGACCTAAATATCATCAAGATCTGGATGATTTTCTGAAAACTGTAAACGTTTTATTTGACATATATCAACATGATCACAAACTGTTGGCAGATACAGAGAAAAAGCACTTACTAAAAATGACTGAATCTGATTACCAGTTTTATGAGGTAGGTCTGTTGATTGAATTTCAAGTTGTAAATTATTAATTAATATTAATTAATTATCAATTATTAATATTATCAATTATTAATAATTTGCTACAATTTTTAAAGTGCATTTAATAAGTTAGTAATATCAATAATACACTATTAATGATGTTAATGATAAGTAATATTTTAGTATTTTCTCATTTTTGTAAGAATTTCAATTTACATATACAGTGCCCGCGAAAAGTATCCGATCACTCAAGAAAATACAATATTTTCCCTTGATATTCAGAGACACGTAATTCACTTTCTATTTGTTCTAGCGACATCTGGTAACTTTGAGGTTGCTCGCTGATATGAGAGCTATCCAACGCATTCTCAAATTAGTGTTCTGGTAGCCTTCGTTGCGGGTGGCTGTGTCTCAAATTTGTCAGATTTCACTGTTTGTGTAAATTTCTTGATATTTTTTTTTTTTTTACAGAAAGTGGTGTAAATAAAATTTATATATAATGTGTGCTAAAAAACAACTTAAGAGTGATTGTCGAGGTGCTATTGTTGCTTTGCATGCATGTGGGAAATCACAGAGACAGATAGCTAAGGAATTAAACATATCCCAAAGTACCGTTAATTTATGGGTTTCACGGGCTAAGAACAATGGTGGCCTAACCACGCCAGTCCCTAAAAAACGATCTGACAGACCGAGAAAAACAAATTCGCGAACAGACAAACTTATGAAACGTTTAGTATTGAAAAACCCAACAATAACTGCGAAAGAAATAAAATTTAATATGAATAATTTGTTATCTGGTGTTTCTGAACGAACTATCCAGGAGCGGCTCCAAAAAGAACTCGGATTACCATCTCGCCATGCTGCTAAGAAACCGTTCATTAATGAAAAAATGCGTAAAAAACGTGTCGCATTTTGTAAAAAATACATTCATTGGACTGTTGATGACTGGAAGAAGGTTTTTTAGCGATGAGTCGACATTTTTGACATTCAGAAGTTGTCCAAAAAAGGTTCGCCGGCCTATTGGCTCAAATAGGATGGACCCTAAATACACCCTAAAGACAATGAAACACCCTCCAAGTGTGATGGTTTGGGGTTGTTTCGGTTACTATGGGCGTGGAAACTTATATTTTCTTCCGAAGAACACAACTATGAATGGTGCACGGTATTTAGCAATGCTACAGGATAAACTTCCAATGGCAATGGCAATCCAAAGGACAAAAACATACATGCATGATGGTGCACCATGTCACAGGGCCAAAATAGTGACAAAATGGATTACTGACAATAAATTTGATATTTTGGATTGGCCTGGTAATAGTCCAGATCTCAATCCGATAGAAAATCTGTGGCTAATAATAAAAAATAAGGTTGAATGCCACGACACTGGCTCAGTCGAAAAATTACAAGAGGCCATCAAAAAGGTATGGTGCAAGGAAATATCAGTGGAAGTTTGTCAAAACTTGATTAAATCCATGCCAAAACATCTAGAACAAGTCATCCAAACCAAAGGACAGATGACAAAATACTAATATAAGGTTAGTATACATTTAAACATTGTTTTTTATGTAAAAAATACAAATTTCAAGGGTGATCGGATACTTTTCGCGGGCACTGTAGAGACCCATAGATAAAAGATACATAATAGTGTAATGAAATATAATCACTTTGTAGGACCAGAAAACAACTAGGCATGGTTACTGTACCCTGAAAGAAGTCCCAGAAACAGCCACTGACTTAAAATTCAAATCACGGGTTATTCAATCTCAAAAAGCAAAAGAATCAGTTCCTCCTCCTCATCCCTCCTCCTGAACCTATGGACATTCCTGAGTTGACAGATAGCAACAGTTGTAATGATTCATTTGATGCAGACTATGTTCCAGAAGTCTCAACATTACAGAACAGAACTAGATTATGCTCATTAGCTGAAGCATGTGACAGTAGGGTGGTCCATAAAATTGAAGTTTTGATTTTTTGTTATTGCCGGGCGGTAACTTGTGAGGATGAATGAGAAAACACCTCTGGCCAATATTTTCCCAAATCAATCACTTTTTAGGGGTAGCACACACTACTTCATTTTTGCACTTTTGCACTACCTAGTAGATTTACTTGTATATTATGTTCCAGTTCCAGTAATACATCTTTTCCTTGACAAATTATTGGTGTAGTGTTCATTGGTTGTGTTTAGTGGTTGGATATATGATGACTCAAGTTCGAAGCTCTTGCTTTTATCTCCTTGAAGGAGATAAAGTGAAGGACAAGCTTCTTGGAAGCAAATTACCATCACATGGAGAAGTATTGTCATGCTTCCTTCATCACCACACTAATCTCAAGAAGGAGTTGAAGGAAAGTGCTCAAGTAGTGTGGGGTCAACTTGAAATATTTTGGAACAAAGCTCGAATCCCAACAAGGGAAAAATACAAAGGAATCCAAAAGATCTTGGACCTTCACCAAGATTGGATCAAAATAAAAAAAGGACGAATGAGGAGGAGCCAGAAGCAGGTGAGTTGGATGATCAATGATAAATAAAATAGTTTCTCGAGAGTATGACATATTATACTGTACAATAGTCAATACATTTATCATATATATATTATATATATTTATTATTTATATTTAGGTGTACAACGAAGAGGGATTCAAGGAGACACTTCAGAACCTATTTGATATGGCACATGCTGATGCCTTGTCTCTAATCAAAAACCCAGAAGACAAGGCCTTCTTGCTGGCCCAACGAGAGCCTGGAAGATGGGGATGCATGGTGGGAGTAGACAGAAAAACAGCAGAAAAAGAAAAACAAGCTGCCCACAGGAAGATGGAGGAGGAGATGCGAAAGAGAAAGGTGAGATTGTTCTTCAAATTCCTACTTTCATTTGATTGCAATGATTAGGTTGTTCGTTAACACTAATTGTCCATTTTCTTCGATTGTATTGCAGGCAGTCAATGAAGGTGCATCAACGTCGGGTACAGCAGTATTGGTGTCCTCAACAGAATCCTCAGTCACTGACGAGTCATCCTCCACCGAAGATGAATGGGCAAAAGGTGGAAAGCGACCTCCAAAACAGGTGAAAAGAGTCAAGAATGTGATAACATCAAATCTAGCTGCTGCCCTAGATCGGACACACACTACGGACAGGATGGCAACCTACATAATAGCAGAGACTGCATTGAACCTTGGCCACAGCCCAATGAATTTTAACATCACCCGGACCTCCATCAAACGGCAGAGAGAACGACATCGGATCATGATCTGCAGTAGCCTAAAAGCTTCCTTTCAGTCCGGTCCTGCAATCATCCACTGGGATGGAAAACTTATTCCAGACCTCCTCAACACCAGAGACCATGCGCATGTGGATCGGCTGCCTGTGCTCATTTCCTCCTTTTCGGGTCAATCTCAGCTCCTTGGAGTCCCCAAAATACCAACTGGATCAGGAGAACACCAAGCCAGCGCAGTTTTTGAATTATTGACTGATTGGGGCCTCGAAGAATCTGTCGTGGGGATGTGTTTCGACACCACTGCCTCCAATGCTGGTCGTTTGAATGGAGCGTGTGTGTTGTTGGAGCAGAAGTTGAAGAAAGACCTTCTCCATTTTGCCTGCCGTCATCACATCATTGAAGTGATGATCGGTGGAGTTTTCACTGCTTGCTATGGCCCAACGAGTGGACCTGATGTTCCATTGTTCAGCAGGTTTCAGGGCAAATGGACCTTCATCGACACAGGAACATACGGCACCGGATGGGATGATGAAGAGGTGCATCGACTCTTGGCCCCCATTAGAGATTGGATTCTCCGCTTTGCTGAGGAAAAACACCTAAAAATCCTTTCGAGATGACTATCAGGAATTCCTCGATCTGTCCATCATTTTCTTGGGAGGGAGCATTGACAACTACACCTTCAAGCGACCTGGCCCCATGCACCAAGCCAGATGGTTATCTAAGGTGATCTATTCATTGAAGATGTGGCTGTTCAGGGGACAAATCCCAGCCCTCACTCCACGAGAGCAAAAGTGTCTTAAGGATGTCAGTGTCTTCGCTGTTTCCATCTACCTGCAGGTATGGATGACAGCGCCAATAGCTGCTGCTGCGCCTCGCAGCAACCTCAGTCTTCTGCAGAGTCTTCGGGAATACCATGACCCCAAAATTTCGGAAGTGGCATTAAAAAAACTCAGCAGTCATCTTTGGTATCTTTCGGAGGAGATGGTGTGCCTCGCGATTTTCGATCCTGAGGTGTCTGAAGAGACTAAAACAGCAATGGTGAAGGCGATGGAGGAAGTTGAAGGAAAGCCTGATTGCCAGAAGAGAAGGAAAGGTGTTGCTGAGGGGGCTTCAATCGAGTCACTAGCAACAGCAAACTCAAAAAGACTGCTGTTGTCTCTGGGGTCAGGTGTGGGATACCTGAGGAAGGTGGTGTGGGATTGGGACAGTGATCCTGATTACCAAATAGCGAAGAAATCAGTGGCAAACCTCTCTGTCATGAATGATCATGCAGAGAGGGGGATTGCTCTCATTAATGAATACAACAGCTGCCACACCAGGAATGAGGAACAACTGCAGTATCTCCTGCAAGTTGTTGCTAACTAAAGGAAGCAGTTTCCTCAACCACTGAAGTCAGCCTGGCAACTGGGCGAGAAAACAAAGATCAAATGAGGTGCAGAGGGAATTGTTAGTCAATTCATTTCGGAATTGTTAGTTACCCTAATAGTCATGTACTGTCACCAAGATTAACTTTGCTGTGATTTTCAGATTATACCAAAACTTCAAGTGTCATGTGCTACCCCTACAAATTAACTGATTCAAATAAAACTTTCCCAGAGGTGTTTTCTCATCCATCCTCATAAGTTACAACCCAGCAATAAAAACAAATCACAAAAAAAAATTCCACCCCTATAAGAGTGGACCACCCTAAATTGTGACAGGTATAGTACTGAAAGATAAATCTTTTAATACAGCTTAAAGTGAAATCATTGTGACTAAGAGATTAAGATTACCAATAAATTATTCATTGACAATAGATATGTAAATCTACTTTAAATATCCTAACAGATATCAAGTAAGTGATAGAGCAGGAGCGGCTATTGGTTCTGCTACTTTGGTGGACTTTGGAGTAATCACCCCAGATAATACACAAAATGTTATTGATAAGTATGTTTTTAATCACTCTAGATATTACATTTCTTAGCTTCTGCTATAAGTTCTAAATCACCAGATTTACTATTATTTTTAATTAGCGTCAAAATTTCTATTTTGTATTTATATTAATTAGTTTCAAACAGGACACTGACATTTGTATTTTGTATATGGTAATGCTAATGCAGTAATGCATGGCCAATATTTTTGAAATACTTTTCAGAAACAAGTTGAGAAGGAAGAGAGCTAAATTGAGAGCTGAAAGGAAGAAGGAAGAAGTGATATTTGAAAAAGTGACTGGCATTGGCTTCGACAGTAGAAAGGATGCTACACTTGCTGTTAACAAAGTAAATGAAAAGTATTATACATCCACAATCCTAGAGGAACATTATGTCATTACTGGAGAGCCAGGTAAATAGAAATGATTGTCATACAGTTATAGGCGTTATGCTGTTATATTACTGTACTATAAAGTAATATTTCAATTACTTAAAAAATTTTCTTTTTAAGTGACAACTGTCCAGTTAACTTTATTCCTTCCTTTTTCATTTTTATTTAATTGCCATTTTACCCCGGAGAGTGGAAAAGGCATTGACAATGCTCATGGCATTTATAAGATCATTAAAGGGACAGAACTTGAGGCCAAATTAAACTTAGTTAAAGCAGATGGGACAAATACTAACAGGACATATGCATGGGTCAATCAGATATTTGGAAATGCTTTTAGGGCAACCTCTTCAGTGGGATATTTGTCTTCTGCATCTAAATGAATTGCCACTTAGACACATCTTCATAACTTTAGATGGGACAACAAAAAGTCCAGACAAATTTTCTGGCCCTATTGGTTCTCAGCTCAATGGGGATGTGTCAGAATGGAATGTTGTGGACTTCAAATCTATACCTTATCGGTTATCCTGCATTTGTGCTTCTACCAAATGAGGTGGTCAATAATTTATCAACAGACCAATACTATGGATACTGCATCTGCTGGGCAATTATTACTGGTGAAGTGGATGAAGACCTTGCACTCTTAGAAGTTGGCCTGCTAAATCACTCTCAATGGCTCACCTTAGCCTGTAGAATTCTTCGCTTTTATGTTTCACAAAGACCCAGTAAGAACCTCAAAATCATAGTAGAATTCATCATCAAAGTATACTTTCACAGTTGGTTCAATATCAAGGCTAATAAGAGGCTAAGTGATGGGTCAAGAAACCTATTCAATATGATCCAACGAGTAAATAAATTCCCTGACAGGAAAATTAGAGAAATTTGTTATGACGTATTAAACAATAACAGCTATTTTGCTCATGGTGAAAATATTTTAGTTGGAATGCTGGCTGATGAAGATGAAGAGGTGAGGTGGTGTGCTGTCAATAAAGTTGTGTGTCTGAGGGGAGTTATAGAGGATTTTGATGATGAATCTGGTAGTAGCAATGATTTTGCAGGTGGAATAATTGAAAGTGATGATGAGAATGAAGAGGATCATGAAGGTGGTACTGATGAATATCCTGCTATAGATGAGAATGTTAGGGTCTTTAGAAAGCCAATCACCAATTTCAAAGCTTCTGCATACCACAAGCTGTCTGCTATGTCCCAATGGGAAACTGTTCCACCTGTATTAAAAGAATTCAGTAATGATGAACTGGGTGATATCATTAATACCGCATTGAAACTGGATCACGAGTGCCACAGCCAGAATGTTGAAAGGCACATCAAGCTTGTCACTGAAGCATCCTTGGCTGTTGTAGGTCATGAGCGTAGAGATGGTCTTATTAGAAACAAAATTAGATCACGTAAATTAATGAAAGATTTTGTGTCTAACAAATATTTTAAGTTCTAGATTATTATTTATCATGCTAAAATATGACAAAATGACAATTTGTTAATTGTATAATTTAATGTTTGGCATTTTGGAATGTCAAAAAGCATTTTCAATGAATTTAAAATGGCTGATTTTGATTGATTTTGATTGCTGATTGAAAACCACTAATACATGTCAATTTGCAGCTTGAGAATGTTTTGGTAAATATGGATATTACGGCCTCCACCAAGTTGACAATACTGGCTATTATCAAACGTTTCAGCATAATTTTAGGAGTCTAATGGTATATGTTATTATTTGTGCAATTGCGTATTTATAATGTTATAGGCTTTTAAAGAAATTATTTTCGTAACTCCATTTTTTGAATGATGTCATCATAAGTATATCTATTTGGGTGGAAAAAAACAAAAAATGAGTTATCGTGTTTTCCGTTTCCTTCATCAGTTGATTTTCCAATATGGCGTGTAGAGGATGTGAAATGTATTTCGAAGATGTTATTATGGAAATTAACAATAGTGATAATTCTGCTATAAAAATTTTTGTTAAACATGGTGTGGTACAGTCGTATTTTAAATGCAGAGAGTGTGGATCTTTATGATTCCATTATTAGGGTTAGGTTAGGTAGGTTAGGTTGGTTAGGTTAGGTTAGATTAGGTAGGTTCTCCAGCAATTTGGATACTGGAATGCATTTTTCTAGTATTTGATGTGCGATGTTAAAATCTGGCGTTCATTTTATGGGGAAATGAACCAAAATATGTTAAAAGTTTGAAGTCTCATAACTTTTGATTGGTTCATTTCCACATAAAATGAAGGCTAGATTTGAACAAAGCACATCATACACTACTAGGAAAATGTATTTTGGCATCAAAATTGGGTGGAGGCTATAATATCCATATTTACCAATGTTTTATTGTGTTGACATTCAGTTGAAAAGGGGTCTATGGGCCCAAAAAATTAGTTTTTCTAAAATAACTCAAAAACTAAAGGTTTTATGAAAAAATACCACTCTTTGTTCTAAATCAAATTCTGCATCTTTTGGTGTGCAAACCATCTCTCTAGCATGTTCAGAAGAAGAGATATTGCCATTTTCCTGATTTTGCTAGTGCAGCATTAGATGTTTTTACAAAAATGGGGGTGGCCAGATACACGTTGGTGGCCACCAATTATTTTTTTCAGGAATCTTATTTTTATATCAAAAGCCAACTGTTAGTCACTCTGATAAATTAAAATCAAACAAAAATTATAGTTTCAGCCTGGCCTACCTGAGTGACTGGTGTAAAATGCACCTATACAAATATACTCTTTGCCTGAAACAGATATCAACCCATATTGAGTCTAACCTATTATCTAATTTAATACTATCATTCTGAACTGAAGTTGAATCATTCTTAATGTATAAGACCAAAACCTCCCCCCTGCCTATCTATTCTCTGGTAAATATACATTGTATAACTATTTAACTCATACTCTGCTCTAGTGTCATTGAATGCTGCCTCACTAATGCAGACTATATCCAGATTTTCACTAATCATATAACTAAATAATTTTAGTTATATTCAAATGTAATGTAATAAATTTAAAAGGAGTGATAATCTTTTGGACTTGGATAGTCATAGGCAGTTAAGAAATAAACTAAATTGTTTGATTAGGCCTCACTTAGAATACTGCATTCAAGCTTGGTCCCCTCACCTTAGACATGATATTGATATACTTGAAAGTGTGGAATGTAAGGCAACCAAGCTTATCCCTAACCTAAGAAGATTAGAAATTTAGAATACAGGGAAAGATTAAAGGAACTGGCTATATTTAGTTTTGAGATGATGATGTTTGAGAGATGTGATACAGATGTTCAACATGTTTTCAGGTTTGGACAATTTAGATGTAACTTTTTCTTATCAGAGGCTGATAGAATAACTTGAGGGAATAATAAAAAAAATTAGAAAACAGATTTGTACACTTGATCTATGAAAATACTTTTTCTGTCAATAGAGTACATTTTTGGAATGACTTGCCAAATGATGTGGTATAAATAGTAGCTTGTTAGTTAATTTTAAGGAAAATCTGGATGCTTTCATGAATAAATGATAGTTTGTAGACAGTGACAAATTATCATTAAGGCAATTGAGACTAAAGCCTCAGGCCCCATGCTTGAGGGGGGCTCTCCAATCAAAGTGGATCTAGTTAAGCAAGGGTGACTGTGTGTTTAATTTCAATGGGGCTTATTTCTGCATTAATATGCCAGATATTGCCAGTGACTCTTGATTATTATTTTGCAAGCTTCATTGTTGATCTAAAATTTTATCTTTATAAATATTTTATTTATATTTAATTTTCTTAATTGAAACATTTTATAAAAATTCGGTATTATTCTACTATTACACCCGTCTAACGTCCAGCAATTATTATATGTTCATTAAGTAGATTTTTTAATTCTAAGACACTTTCCTTCTATAGCGTTTCCGTCGCAAATGCTTCGTTTTCGAGATATAAACATTTTTTTGGTGTGTATCTAGTGTGTGTTCGTACGTTCGTTTGTGTGTTCGTTACATGTCTGCCCAATCACTGCGCTCCATCCATTTCGAATTTGAATTACTTTCGTACCGGAATGGAACACTCATTCAGAAGTACATTAGGCCTGGCTCTGTGATTTATAGCGATTCCTGGGCTGCCTACAAGACTATAAGTGATTTAGGTTAGGATAGGTTAGGTCAGGTCAATTTTGAAGGTGAAATTTGTTTTTCCTATGGTTTTTGATGTTTTAAACAAATCTGACCTTCAAAACCGTCGGAAATGACTCGTTTTCGATTGCCGGCTGGGGGGAGGGGTTATCTCAAAAACGAGTCATTTCCGACGGTTTTGAAGGTCAGATTCGTTCAAAACACATCAAAAACCATAGGAAAAACATAAATTTCACCTCGAAAGGGAGACGGGTGTAATACTGTACATTTACCAAAAATTCTGGCACTTCTTCATAATAGGACCCATACTAGAATAATAAAATTTCTTAATTTTAAATTTATTAAAAACTGTACACCCTTCATGATTGGTTAGGTTGTCATGATATTTTCATTAGTTTTAACAAATATATCATGACTTAGCCAAACCAATCATCAAGGGCATACATTTGACCCAACTGGGCATTCAATTAACTTGGGGCCACACAGCAACCATGTATCCTACATTTAATAACATTTCTTGAAATTATTATATCTCTTTTTGGTATTATTATAGTTTCAACAACTCGTTTTGAAAAATAAAAATTAAGTTTTCCGGTGGTTTCCGATGTGATTCATCCGAAAATGACATTCATTTCAGTCGCAAATTACTAGTTTTTGTGAAATCGGGGTTTTTGGGTTGGGGGGGGGGGGGGGTCAAAAAAGAGTGATTTGCGACGGAAATGACCCCCTCACCTCAGTTTCTAATAAAAATTATTGCAATGCGTAGAAAATAATAAATAAAACCTTTCCTTTAAGTAAAAAAATTTTCGGTCGATCATATTTATGGAGATATTTGCTTCTGAAATTTTAATTAACGATATCCATTTGACGTGACGTCACGTCAAATGCGACTTTTTTTCATAAAATATTTTTCCTGATTGGGCTATTTTTTCGCTACTCTGCGACTTAATTAGTTGGTTGGTTTTTGTTCTGGCTATTTTTTTTTTTCTAATTGGATTCAGTTTGGTCGTGTTTGTAATAGAATTATGACGTGCTGTTCGTGTGGTTTCGTCTTTGAGAACTTGATTCGTCATGTGCCCTAGATGAAGACTAAAAAGTGCATAACTTAACATGTTATTACATTATCATTTGTATAATTTAGGTCTCGGGGGTACGGGGGCGGAGCCCCCGTAAAGAACACGCATCACAAATTGATCGGTATAGGGTTCCTTAGGTTTTCCGTTGGTTTCTGATGTGATTCATCTGAAAATTACATTCATTTCCGTCGCAAATCACTCGTTTTTTATCCCCCCCCCCCCACCCAAAAACCCCGATTTCCCACGCATTCCCCCATATTGTAGGGGGGGGGGGGATCACAATAATACAATTATTCATTACGGTACATGTTAATAACATGTTGTCTACGGCCGCGGAGTAGAAAAAGACTCCAAACTATGTCCGCGCACTAACCTTAGGATGGAGAAGTATATTTCTGGGCGAACCTACCTTAATAATATCTCAGCAGAACTTTACTATGCAGACAGCGTTCAGAAGCAGAGTTCATGACAGCTTGATAATATGTTAAATTAGTAGGATGGGTTGTTTTAGGTTAGATTAGGTTAGGTTGTTAGTAATTAGGGCCCTATGGACTCAGTGTGAACTCTGTCTGGATAGGAGAGTTTTACCAAATATTCATATGAGGGAAGTGCTTATCTTATTTTTATACATTTTTATATTGTTTGACTGGTTTTTATGTGAAAATGAAGTAGAGTTGGAGTTGAAACCTTTCCCATAACACGAGCAGCCAGGAAGGATATGTCTTTCGGGGAGAGCTTCCGACTAGGGTTGCCAAATATGTTTGATAAAAAGTAGCATGATTACTTGCAAAAGGTAGCATCAGTTGAAAAAATTTAGCCGAATATAACAAACAAACAAAAATTATTTCAGACTTAAGGTACAAACATTATATAATTGGTCCATAAAAGATTAAGATAGTTGTCTGGAGCAGTGACTATGTAGGCCAGTGGAACACTAACATGGAAGGGTGATAGGCCCCGTTAAGTTTAGGTTAGAAATTAGGCATAAATAATACTTACAGGTACTTTACGTCAGGTTTTCTTGGGAACATCATTTGCTCTTTCGGTGCCCATTGGCGCCAGCGGCAACGAAGCTTCGACTAACCCAATTCTACTTTACCAATTGCATTACATTTGGAAAACACGAAGCCACTGGGGCCTATCGAGGCCGAGGCGTTAAACCCTAGATTCTGTCCCAAAGCTGGATCCTATCTGCTTGGTAGATAGTTGGTGTGAGAAGCTATATTTTGGGGCCTGTTTGCGAGTGACTCGTTGCTCACGTCGGGCTTCCAACATGAAAAAGAAAAACTATAGTGTTTATAATAATAATAAAATGAATTGTAATGATAATAGAAGCCATGGTTAGTAGACTGGTCTCCAATATGTTTTATAAGTCAAATCTGGAAGCATTGGCGTAGGCAATTGTATGTTCATTTCTATGGACCTCTTGTATAATGTTTGTACCTGTTGAGTCTGAAATAAAGTTTGTTTTTGTTTTTGTCATTTAATTACTTATTCGGACAATAGTGGATTTAATTTTCCCAGAGGAGTTCCTTGTTCCATATATATATATATATATATATTTAGGGTGATTCAAATATGGGGGTAAAAAATTTTTTTTTATATTTTAATGTGTTCAACCCTTTAAATGGTTCATTTCAGCATAAAAACAACTATCCTAAAATATTTTAGCAAATTTTTAATTTTTAGGGGTTGCTACCAGCAATTAAAAATTGACAGAACGACTCAAATTGTCAAATTTTTCCACACCACCCAGGGGGTACAGTACAAGGCGCATTGCTTTTTTTTAATGTGGAAAGCTCCCCCGTAGGTCCTACCATAACCACAAGCATGCATAATTAAACTAGCATGATATTTGAGACATTAGCTGTCCTTACTTCATCATTGTTTCTTTCTTTCTATCAGGGTAAACAGCCCTGTAGTTTTTGATACAGGGCCGGACTTTCACCTGCTGAGGCCCTAAGCTATATGAAATTTGAGGCCCTTCTCTAAAAAAATTTAAAATAATTATTACTATAATTATTATTTTTTATATTAATGTTAATGATAAAGAAAAAATATATATATATATATAATTTTTGATGAATTAGTGTTAAAGAATAAAAACTAATGATAAAATAAAAATATATTTAAAAAATGAGGCCCCCGAGGGTGTGTGGCCCTAAGCTATAGCTTATTTAGCTTATAGGTAAGTCCAGCACGGAGTTTTTCACTACTTGTAGCAAGAATGTTTTTGATCTTCGTCATGTGTTAGTATTTTATTATATTCATCCATTAATTTTACTCCTCTTTCCGCTATATCATTCACGACTTTCCACTGTTTGATAGATTTCTTAGCGGAGTTATACTCTTCATCATTATGCCATTCTTTAGCATCTTTGAGTAAAAATTTTGAACTAAATTCTGTTATTGTAAAGAATCTTTGAGTATTTGATGACAAAATCTTCTAATTTCTTCGTTGGAATAAGTGCAGGATCTAGAAAAACCCGTTTTGCAGGAAGAGTTTCTGTTGTATTTTGCAAGGCCTTTACAATTTTGTTTTTCGTTTCAGTAGGCACTTCATCATCATAAAAGGCCAAGGCTACCAGTTCTTCTGATAGGTACCAGAGGTGACCTAACAGTTTTTTAATAGCAACAAATGCAATTGTGTCATTTATTTGTTTGTAGACTACAAGATTCTGTAATAATTCCAGAGCAAGACGAGGAGCGCAAGATGGCACAGGAGCTGTAAACCATGCCTTTACATATAACCGAGTAGCAAATAGACAGATGTCTTTTAGTCCTTTTTTGTCTTTTACTGAAATTTTGAACTGAGATTTGAACATAAAAATTTTTAATGAATATGTAATTTTGGCCATCCACCTAGCCCGATGAAGTCCCGCTGGATGTTTAAATTTGATTCCACCTTTTGGTTCACCTCCCAGAAAAATAATTGTTAACTGCAATAGTTCTAGGTAATCGTCTCTTGGTTGGAATGTATCTAGTTGATTTGTTGCAAATATAATTATGTCATCTTTGATGTCATGAATATTTTCATAGATATCTGGATCTGATAATGCTGTCTCGTAGTCCTCCTTATTAATGCTTGACCATTTTTCTCTGAACTTCTTAAAAAGGACTATATCTGGGCCAGAAGATGGTGATAAAGACTTTGAAACAACAGCTTCCAGCATAATTTCAAATATATGGTGTCGACATGCCAGCCACAATAAATCGTTGTCGAATTTTTGTTCTAGAAGAATAGCTGCACCATTTCTAGGACCAGTATTGGCTGCCGTTGTATTGAAACATGCATTTTATTTGTTCGCAGATGTCCCATTCAAGCGATGTCTGATTGTTTGCATTAAAAAGAGACGCATTTCTGTCACTCAATTTTGCAACATCAAGACTTCCTAATAATTTATCATCAAACAATTTTACGTTTGCCAACCTTACTTTTCCATGTTGAAGGTTGTGCAGCACAGAAACCAGATTCATCACTTTTACTCTCCTCTGATTCTGATTCTGATGATGTACTGGTGAGTATGACAGCCTCTTCACTCTTCTTTCTTTTGATCTCTTCTTCTGCTTTCCTCTTTTCATAACGTTGTTGCTTTTCTGCTGCTCTTTGCTCTTTTTTAGCAACAGCCTTATCAATGGTACCCATTTTTCCATGACGTCCTTTCTCACGTTGCATTTTCAAGAATTTCTTATCATCTATTTTTATAAGCTGCATAGCATTCTCATGAGCAATGTCAAATAAGTTTTCCAGTTTATCTTTCCATTTTTCTTCTTTATTATTTAAATTTTGTGATCTTTTCAATGTGTTTGCTTTGTTTTTCTTAAGCAGCTGTCATTCCTTCAGTATTCCTTGAATTTTATCTACTACTGTACATGTATTCTTTGTTTTGCTGGTATTCCTGCTTTTTTCCAAACTGCTAGCACATCATCTGCAGTAGAGCAGCATGATTCTCTAATGCCTTGCTTTTTAATATTTCTGTAGTGCATGAAGAGGGCCATCATTTCCTTCTCTGATGGTAATACGGATGTTTTTAGTACTGCAGAGGGCTGCCCAATTAGCCATACTTCAGTTTCTTTTCTTGTAGAACTTCTCCCAAATGAGCAACTGGGTGATGGTGAGTTAGGCCTAGCTTCCATAATCGATTAATTGTTATCAAAATTACGAGTTCCAAGCAACAATTAAAAGCAAGCTAGTATATAAACCATTAATTAAAAATTCTGAAATATAAACAATTAAACATAAAATCATAAGTTGTAAAAACAAACAAATTGAAAAAGAGGGAAACTTTGACGCCTGGTAGCACATAGTAAATTTTATTTAAAATTCACCAAATTTGGCATACACTACTTTTTTGTCATAGGGAACAAAAATACAGGTTGAACAATTAAAAAAAAAAAACTTTGATTTTTTTTAATCACCCTAAATATATATATATACAAAGCTGGGCACAAACCGTTAATCCGTTAATCGTTAATTAACGAAGTTAACTTTTTCGTTAACGATTTAACTTTTAAGTTAACTTTGAAAATCATTATCGGACTAATTAACTTCCGTTACATTTAACTTCCGTTAACTCAAGTCCGTTAACCCAAAAAATTCATAAATAAACGTTTAAAAGTTTCTATTATTTTCAGTGCTGAGCAGGTGCGCAATTAATCCGCCACTGTTAATAGTGAAGAACGAATTTCCATTTCCGCAGTGCAAAATCAGGCGATATATTTGTTTCCGTCGCCACAATTTGTGTCTTACCAAATATGGTAGTTATTTATGGCATTGGTTTAAGCAAAACATGGTCGACTGTAAAATCAGGCGGAAAGATTTGCCATTTGAGTTGAATGTTTCAACTTCTTTCAAGAAATATCACGAGCATTTTAAGGCACTTTCAATAATATATATGTAACAATTACAACAAATAACTACATTCGTTTCATTTGCAGTCTGTCTCTTGCGCAACATGTTTGTGCTAGTGAATATTTAAAAATAATCGTTGTCAAGTAAGTCCTGTATATTTATAATATGTCTGTGAGTACCTTATTAGTAGTCTCCTTGATACATTTCAAGAACCATAAAACTGATCAGGTAAGATTTCAATTCTCATGTCACTTTGATGACATAAATTAAGTCAATTGATGTCTTACAATGGGAGCGTTTTCACCTTAACCCTTTATGTCCTAGCGGTACTTCTAGGTACCACATCTTTAAAATCTCCATAATTATTTTTCTACCCGGTTGATCCTGCCGGTACTTTCAAGTCCCAATGTGAATTAGTTTCTTTATGAGATAATAGATTGCTGACAGATGCTGCCTTCTTGGGTGAGCAAGTGTTGGTGGACTTGTTCATCAAGTTCAACACAGCCATCCCCTCCAGTGCTGCAGTGGAGCGTTTGTTCTCTATGGGCAAGGACATCCTGAGGGCCAAGAGATCATCCCTGTCTGATGAAAACTTTGATATGCTAATTTTCATGAAGGGCAACATGCACCTCATGGACAAAATGGAGAACGAGAAAAAGAGGGAAAATTAAATTAAATATATATTGTGTTTTTCATTTTTTTTATAATAAAAGTTAACGTTAACGGTTTATCGGTAACTTCCGTTACATGTTTAACGGATTAACGGTTAACGAAGTTAACTTTTTGGTTAACGGATTAGCGGTTAACGAAGTTAACTTTTTGGTTAACGGTGCCCACCACTGTATATATATATATATATATATATATATATATATATATATATATATATATATATATATGGCCGCGAGAGGGCGGGGAAGCCGGGATAAATCCCCGGGACCCAGAAAGAGGGGGATAAAATCTAAAAATATTAATAAAGCAATTGAATAAATAACAGAGGAAATATAATTAATGAACATACATTTTATAGAGATTATCATAGTCAAACTGAAACAGATAAAATATTATATGCGGTCCACCAATGCCCAAGACCGACTGACTGATCTTTGAACCATTGTAATTGAAAGCCAGTTAGCCCATACTTTAAATTTCATCAGAATCATTTACCACTTTGCTAGAGAGAAGGCAAAGAAAATACACTTCTAATTATGAAAATCTGCAGTAAACAATTGTCTTGCCTGCATGGACTGGTACTGCATTTGTAAATTGTATGGTGATAGATTTATATAATTGATTCGAAAAATAAAATGGTCATTTTCTTCTGAGTTGTTTATTCATACTGTATGTTTTGAATAATGACTTGGACATATAATCAGTTTGTTTGTTATGTACACAAAAAAACATTCATAATAAAATACTGAGTAAACAGGGGACCCAAATACCAATCCGGGACTAGTATGTTTCATGGACTGCTCTCGATTTTCCTACGAAATTGCAAACAAGGGCAGTCCATGACCCTGATTTTGTTTCTGCAATCGGTTTTCTTGAGAAATGATAAAGAAAAATGTTATTGGATATTGAATAAATTTATTTACTGAAACGACGCAATACACTCCAACATCTTTTTGAATAAGTCCGAGCTGGTGTGGCGCTTACGCCATACAAATTCATAAAGGTACGAGTCAAGTTGGTCGCGATCTGTTCCGCATCGCAGTTTGTTCGATTGTTTCAATGAATTCCGTTCAAACTAACTCTCCCGTTACGATCGCAGTAGGCCTATTCAAGTGTTGTACCAATACCGTAGTTTTGTATCACCTTGATATTGTGTTCATTCATATAACTTACTTATTTCGCATCAGGTTAGGTTAGGTTAGGTTTCTCAAGAAAACCGATTGCAGAAACAAAATCAGGGTCATCGACTGCCCTTGTTTGCAGTTTCGTAGGAAAATCGGGAGCAGTCCATGAAACATACTAGGTCCACCAATCCTTCCCCGGGGCAGCTCTCGGCGGCCCTATATATATATATATATATATATATTATATATATATATATATATATATATATATATTTATATATACGTCACTTCACAAAAAATAATGAACATACAGTTGCCTACGTTAGTACTACTTCCAGATTTGAGATCTATAAAATATATCAGATACCAGTCACCCAGGCGCGGACTGGGCCCTTTCCGTTGGGGGCCCTAAATTTGTTCGACGTATTACTATATAAGACCTCAGGGGTGTTCACAGGGGTAAAAAAAGTGTCAACACGGCAACGTACGTTGGCGACAAAACGGCATTAAAAATTTTCCACTTTTTTTAATACTAGTAAAATAATTGATATTTAAATTGTTTAGGATTATTAACTTTAGTTTATTCGTTAATAAATTATGTCCGTTTAAATAAATTTATTATAATATATTTATTTTATTTGTTGAAAATTAATTAAATAAATGTTAAAAATCGCTATATTGCCAAACGCATTTCTGAGATTTCTAGTATAACCAATCAGCACTCTACGACACTATTTTTGGCGCGAAAAATAAAATTAAGTAAATAAAGTAAATATTTTTTAAGCGGTGTTGCATTTGTGCTGGCGCGCTGATTTTTTGCTCTTGGTCTTTATAATGTGAGTAATTTACTGAATTTTTATTTAAGTAATTGTTAATTTTTTATATTTTTAAGCTTTAAACATAAATATCTTAGGAGCTGAATAAAGGCCAGCAGGGCCCAGCCAGTTCAGCCTAGATCCTAAGAACCTGCGCCTGTAGTCACCTAACCATAATTTTTGTTATCTTATTGACTGACTCACCAAGCCTAGCGATAAATCTAAATACAAAATTGTGTATAACAGTGTCATAGGTACCTTATCGACTACAAACAGCATACTGGCACTAGAAGGAGCACCATTTATAATAAAATCTAGGCGTTCTTAATAAACCCCTAAAAATATTATTATTGGCAACAAACAGTTTTCTTAAATGATACATCCTGTAATTCCACCACAAATGAGCTATATACATTTAGGGTACAAAAAGTTTTGATCAGTCATCTTAACATCTAATTTACACATATGAAATTTTCTAATCAAAGTATTTTCCTGAGCATATAATTGTTGCCATTGCCTTAGGCTTAGAATGTCACAGTCATCTGAAAAACCATCAGTTAGTATGTGGCAAAAGAGGTGGAAGTCTTACAGAAAGGCACAAATAGAATATACAAATGGTCAAAAGACAACAACACGAATTTTAACACTGAGAAATTTCATCTCTCGAGATATGGAAAAAATTAAGAACTTAAACAGAGAGTATGCTATGCTCCACATACAGAAAATTCAGAGAAGCACGAAAGCAAAAGATTTAGGGGTAATAATGACCGATGATGCAAAATTTGAAACACAGAATCAGATAGCGATAAATAAAGCAAAAGGAGTTACGGGACAGCTACTGAGAACTTCAAAAGAAGGGACGAGGCGGTAATGATTCCCCTGCTGAAAATTTGAGTACTGCTCAGTCTTGACGTCCCCATAAAAAAAGGATCTTGTGGGTTAACTCACCATTTACTTAATTTTTCCTATAATACAACAACAGAAACCAAACCTAACCTAACCCATTTATGTTGTTATGTTATTTTATATAATATAATATATTATATTATATAATATTCATTGAATAAAAGTCCGTGTTTTATTCAATGTTGTTTTACTGAGTAAAATCCGCTTTTGGAAGGTTTGCAAAAATGATGGGTTTGCATAAATGATGGAACCCACAAGACCCAAAAAGAAATTAATAAAGTAGTAGTAGTCAAGAGGAATTTTACAGCCAAGACTGATGGCTGCAAAGAACTCGATTATTAGGAAAGACTACATAAATTAAATCTGTATTCGCTGGAAAGAAGGATATATATCGGGTGGCCCCCCCAAAAAAACGCCTCGAGATTTGAACATCAATAACTTCAAAAATACGCAGTTCACGCCTCGAAAATTTAACAAAAGTTTACCTCAATCTATTGATAAGCTATCATAAAAATTTCAGACCTCTACATAAAATATTTTTTCCACAGCTGAGGGAACAATGAGGTATGGTGAAAAAAAATGAATATCATAAACTGAAAAAATTTTATTATTCACATCTTATCAACAAATATGATCAATATGTCCGCCGAGCTGCTTACAAACTAATCTTAACCTTTTCTTCCACGACATGATACATGTTCTGACTTCTGTTAATGTTATTTTGTCCCAACGTTCGAGTATTTTTTTTCTTTAATTGCATTTCTGTAAACTTGCTGTTTGGCCTTCATAAATTTTCTCTGCTAGAGTGTTCCATATGCAATAATCCATGGGATTGCAATCAGGTGATTGCGGGGGCCAGTCGTTTTTTCCAATGAAGTTGACTACATTCTGTTGTAGATAATCCTGTGTGAACTTGCTAGTATGAGCTGTAGCACCATCTTGTTGGAGTATGAAATCGTTTCCATAATACAGGTTTCTGAATTAATTTTTTATTTTCTGAAAAGAAAAGAATCTTCGTCTTTCCATTCCACGATACACCTGCTAATACCATAATTTCTTTTGGAAAACCAACTTGTCTGGTGGTAAAGTCTCGATGGAGGAATGTCTTTCTTACGCCGACCATAAACAACATCGTTCCGGGAGTTTCGAGTAATCTCGATGGTGAAATCTTTTTTAGCTGTAAAAACTATTTTTTTTAACATCATTGGACGAAAATCTATCAAGCAATTTTCTACAACGAATTTTTCTTTTAGCTCTTACATTGCTGTCACGACTTGAGACACAGATCCTTTTAAATGCTTTAAGTCCTACCGTTCTCTGCATTCTTTGGATGGAACTTCGACTGATACCTAAATTTCTTGCAATTTTCCTCTGAGAGCAGTGTAACCCAGGTCGATCCTCTTGAGATAGGTTCATCATGTCGATCATTGCTATATTGTCTTGAGTGTAAATTGTTTTAGGCCGACCACTTCCACGATTCTATGCCGTCGAACCGGTTGCTTTAAGTTTTTTAATTATTCTATTCACAGACGTAACATTACAAGTTATTCCTGGAAATTCCCTCAAAATTCTTGCCCCAGTTCATCTTTTTCCCAAGAAACACTTTTCAATCACCGCTTTTTCACCGTTAGTTACAACCATAATTTGAAGGGTAAGTTTAAAAAACAGTATTAAGATGGGCGTAGCCTATATCATCTGACGTTTTTCAGAGACTAACAGATTATCCATAGGCTAAGGAAACTACTACAAGTCTTAGAATAGTTGCCAGGTACAGCTATACACATTTAGGATTATACAGAGGCGTACCGAAGGGGAGGGTGACAGGGGCGATCGCCCCCCCTCTTGAGCTAATAAATTATTATTTTGATTACTTTTACGTATTTAATTTATATATTCAATTAAATATTTTACATATTTAATTTCAGTATTATAAAGATAATGGACCTTTATAAATTTTTCAAAAGAAAAAATGTCCAAACTGACAGTGGTTCTACATAGCATGATGACCAAAGTACTGTTAATCCCAGTAAAATTGCTAGGTTACAACAGGATGAGAATGAAAGTGAAAAAATTTCGGCGCCTTCGGCGCTAGCTCTTGCCTCCCCTACTATTAAAAATCTAAAATGGCTTAGGATCCCGAAAACTCTTAATCCAGCCCTGAGAATAATTTTCTTTTATGAAGGTAACAGTCCAAGGAAATGCTTAATCTCGAAATTAGCACTTTTTTTATTATGTTAATACAAATCTGAGTATCTTAATTGCGGTTTGCATTGAATATTATGTTACTAATCAGGTTTTTATCATAATTTTTTATATTTTTATTCATAATGTGTCTTAGCAATAGCTAGTTAATCATCTCTAACAACGATAAGCTCATCATGAACGTACATAAAAATTATTTCTCTCTATTTCAATTATACTTCTACGATTAGTTCCAAGTTCGCGCCCCCCCCTTGGCAAATTTCTGGGTACGCCCCTGTAATAGGATACTCGTTTTTTTCACCATACCTCATTGTTCCCTCAGTTGTGGAAAAAGTATTTTATGTAGAGGTCTGAAATTTTTATGATGGCTTACCAATAGATTGAGGTAAAAGTTAAGTAAATTTTGGAAGTGTGAACTGCATATTTTTGAAGTTATTGATATTCAAATCTCAAGGCGTTTCTTTTGGGCCACCCGATATATACACCATAATTTACATATGGAAAATTACTAAAAAACTGCTACCTAACTTCAAACTAAACCCAATTAACACCCAAACAATACTGGAAAACAGGAGAGGTAGTGTGTATAGTCACTGTAGTGTTCTCAAAATAAAGACTCGACAAGGAACACCCTCAACACTGAAGGAAAATAGCTTGGCTGTCAGAAGCCCGACTTTTTAACCAGCTTCCAAAGGACCTCAGGAACGTCACAGGGGTCAAAGTAGAAATTTTCAGAAGACTAGATACCTAACTCAGGATGGTATCAAATAAGCCTAGTGTGCCTGGTTATTTTCCTAAAAGTTTTATAGTTTAAAAATTTCTTTTAGTTTTACATTATTATTATTATTTTTTAATTCCTTTTCTCATATTTCAACTACATTGAAGTAAATAATATACAGCAATTTTATACCGTAAGGATTATTTTGCAAGTTCCCTTTGTACTTTATACTTGAAGTCAATAGTTGTTTCTTACGGAATTGCGTTGTACAGCGTCGACCACTCATAATTTGAGACCCGTGGATTCGATTTTCCACTCATTCTTCAGGTATTAGGGTGTGAAGATATTAAGATGTTTCTTCTTGTGGTTCTGGTTCCGAAACAACCCCAAACATTATTGTTATTAAAGTCCTTCGTGACCAAATAACAACTAATATACCTTTCGAAGGTTCTACGCGATGATTCCTCACTTCACGAAGGTCAAGCTTGTCGCCCCCTCCTCTCGAATTGGCCTGGTGAAGTAGTGAGTTGGTTTCTTGTACTCTCCACCTCACATAGCCAGGTACGCCCGGCTCATCGGGCATTGTTCTGAGCCAGGCGTCTAATCTTCTTTTGAAGATGTCCACTGCAATACCATTCGTGTTCCTTAGGTCTTTGGGCAGCTGATTAAACAGTTTTGGTCCTCTCATAACAAAACTATTTTCTTTCAGGGTTAAGGACGTTCTCTGTCTCGCCTTTAATTTGGGAACACGACACAGTCTTCCTTTTCTACTTTCCACCGTTGTTTGGGGGAGTTACAGGGTTCAGAGAAGATTAGGGACTAGTTTCTCCATTATTTTCCAAGTGTAAATAATGGTGTATTTCTCTCTTCTCCTTTCCAGTGAATATAGGTTTAGTTCGCGTAACCTTTCTCAGTAATTTAGTTCTTTGCACCCCTTGATCTTGGCTGTGAAGCTTCTCTGAATCCCTTCCAGCTCTCTAATGTCTTCTTTTTTATATGGGGATGTTAGGACCGAGCAGTATTCCAATTTGGATATAATTAGTGTTTTCAGTAGAGGAATCATTACATTCCTATCCCTTCGTTTAAAGGTTCTCAATATCTGCCCCGTTATTCTCTTTGCTCTGTTTACTGCTATCTTATTTGGTGTTTCAAATTTCGCATCATCAGTCACTACAACCCCTAAATCTTTTGCTCTAGAATTTCTTTGAATTTCCTGTCCATTTGGGGTATAATATTCCATGGATTTTAGGTCTTCGCTTTTTCCGTACCGTAAGAGCTGAAATTTCTCAGTGTTAAACTTCATAATGTTGTCTTCCGTCCACTTGTAAATTCTGTTCATGTCGGTTTGTAGAGATCCTATATCTTCTGGGTTTCTTATTTTTCTACTGATCTTTGTGTCATCAGCAAAGGATGTTACTGTGCTGTCTCTGGTAACGTCCTCATCTATGTCAGTTAGCATGATTATGAAGAGTAGTGGAGCTAAAACTATTCCTTGTGGTACTGAGCTGAGGACCTCTGATTCTGATGAAGATACTCCTTGAACTATAACGACTTGCCGCCGCTCACTAAGGAAATTATACATCCATTTTCCTACTTTTCCTGTTATTCGTTATTCCCATATATTTCAGTTTATGTATTATGATTCCATGGTCACACTTGTCGAACGCTTTAGCAAAGTCTGTGTATATTACATCATGGTTTTCATTACTTTCAAATGCATCAATAATGTTGTTGCAGTATTCCATTAGTTGTGATAGGTTTCGTCAGGCAGATCATGCCTATGTTGGTTATCATTGAATTTTTTCCGAGTTTCCAAAAAGTCATAGATTTTCTGTCTAACTATTCTTTCAAATATTTTAGTGAGATGAGATGTAAGCGACACTGGCCTATAGTTTTTGGCCTCGGATCGATCTTGGTATTAGTTACTTTTCAGCCCAGAATGTTTCCCGACAATTTTGAGGGGTTCTACATTAATGTCTCAACAGGTACAAAACATTTATCAATAACATTTCCGTCGCAAATTTTTAGTTTACGAGATAGTTATTTTGTTGAAAAATTTATTTTTTTGAAAGGGCATTCTATCGCCGCCATAACAGGAGGTAGCACCATCTAGCGACGAACTATGTAAACATTTTTGAGGTAGCCAATCACAGGCCTCTATTTCGTCACGTGACCTAATGCAGCAAATCACCGACCGATCTGCTTCCTCCTTCATCTCCTGTTTTCAGTTCAAATTCAGAATCGACATGGCTGTCCAGTGTAACCAGTGCCCTCCCTTTCCAGCTCGCATTTTCACACTTTGTTTTGAAAATAACGAAGCAAGCCTCGATTTTCTTCGCTCGCATGGTGTTCTCCCTTTAAATGTAGTGTGTCCAACCTGTGGCCGCGAGTGTATTTTGCGAAAAGACAGACATCAATGGCGGTGTACCGGTAGCTACGTTATCCCAAAGACCAAGAAACGCCGTAATTGTAATTACTGTGTTTCAGACTATCACGGCACATTTCTTGAAGGAATCTATTTACAACTTTGGCAAATTGTGTGTTGTGTATTTTTGGGTTGAAGAGAGATTTAATCATGAGAGCGTTGTACGTAATTTGCAAATATCAAAACGAACAAGTATAGACTGGCGCAGTTTTTGCTGTGAAGTGTCTGAATATTGGTTCAACAATCAAGAACAAATTGGTGGCGACGGCGTTATCGTAGAAATAGACGAAACTCTCGTCGTTCACCGCAAGTACAACCGAGGACGGGAGCTGACTCAGACGTGGTTATTTGGTGGTATTGAGCGTGTTTCGAAAAAGAAATTTGTAATTCCTTTAGTAGACGCTGCTACTAATACCCCTCAGAAACGTGATAAAGCAACGCTTGTGCCATTAATTAAACAGTACATCAAGCCTGGTTCTATCATCATCAGTGATTGTTGGTCTGCATATACATCACTTACTAATGAGGGCTACACGCACTACTATGTTAATCATAGCCAGAGACGTACCAGTACTTTTTGCCGCTCGGGGCGAAAATGCCAACGCCCCCCCAACCCTGCAACAATTTTCAATTTTAAAAACAATTCCTTTACAAAAATACACTTCTAAACAAAACTTTTATTGGAAGAAAAACTCAAATAAAGCAACTTCAATTTTAACAATACTACATAATGTACCGTACATAATACACTACATAATTTTAACAATAACTATATAATGTATAATGCCTAGTTAAATTTTCGGACTTTCATAAGAAAATTCATGAATGATTTTTTCTATGTCCATTGTCTCTGCAACTTCGCGTTCAATTGAAATAATCGCCAAATTGCTCAGTCTAGATTGACTTATAGTTGACCTGAGGTAAGTTTTTATAAGTTTCAGTTTCGAGAAACTTCGTTCGCAACTTGCCACGGACATGCATGTAGTTAGACAGATCCGGAGGGCAATTCTTATATGAGGCAAAGATTCCACTAGATCCCATTTAACGATCCACTGAAGTAGTTTTAACATATCCCAGTTCTTTGGATCATCGTCAACGCTTATGCTTTCGAAACTGAGCAAATGTCTGCGCAAACGCTTTATTTCTTCCAGTAGACTTCCTGGATTAATGTCATTGTAGATGAAAGAAAAATTATTGACCTTGGTATTAATTTCTTCATCTTTGGACTGATTCAAAGGTACGAAGGAGACAGAATTCAAAGCGATCATTCATGTTTTTAAGACAAACTGTGCGTTTTTCAATTTCTGCTAATAAACGATCCATGATTTCAAAAAATTCTCTGCGTACATCCTCTTGCACGGTCAATCCAGCACCGAGTTTGCTCTCCAGGCATTCTTCTCCCTCCTGACTCTGCGGTCTATACTGATATCCATTTCATTACAGAACTCTTTGGCGGCATCTGCAACGTTTGATACTACTGCCTCTCGTTCATTAGTTAAAAACACGGATAAAGAGTTCATTTTTAATGCACACTGGTCCAAAGCAAGTCCCTTTCTTTGAAAATATAGCTGAGCATCATTGATTTCTTTCAGCACTGGATCCCAGAAAAATAAGTACACAATGAATATGTATGACATGATGGAGGTCAACAGAGCTTCAGCATCGCCCTTTGTGTCCAGATTTTCGGAGACCCCTTCACTCAGTTCTTCCAAGGCACTAACAACGTGAGTCAAGTTCTTCTTAAGACTAGAAACAGCATCATACTTAGCACTCCACCGCGTATCAGAGACTCGCTTGACAGTGATTTTGGAATGTTTTGTTAAGACATCCCAACGATGAGTAGAGGAAGAAAAGTAGACGAAAATTCGTTCAATTGTTCCAAAGAAAGTTACAGCATTAGGACTCAGTCCCGCGGCATGAACTCCAGCCAAGTTCAGCGAGTGGTTATTGCAAGGAATGAAAACAGCGTGTTTGCTAACATCAAGAATTCTGCGTTGAACTCCAAGATGAATACCTGCCATCGTAGCAGCATTGTCATACCCTTGATCATAACAATTCTGGATATCCAGCCCATCCTCACAGAGCTTAGTGACAATGAGATCAGTAACTGCCTCAGCAGTCTTCCCCTCTAATTTAATAAAATCAACGAAGGATTCCTTCACCTCTACATTACCATCTTTAATCGACACATAGCGAATTACCTGAGACATCTGATCAATATGCGATATATCTGGTGTACTATCGAAAATTATTGCAAAGTACTTTGCACTAGACACATTATGAATTATACATTTTCGAACATTACAGCCGATTAGTGTGATGAACTCATTTTGAATGTTAGATGACAAATACGTAGTGGATATCTTGTCAGTCATTCGTATTTTTGTAAGATGTTCCCTAATTACTGGGTCATATTTGGCCATTAGTTTTATTAACTCCAAAAAGTTTCCAGAATTGCCAGCTAGCCCAGCTTCTTCATTTAAGTTCTCTCGGTGCCCTCGGAATGCAAGATCTTGTTTTGCCAAGAACATGATGCAGTCATAAATTCGTCTCAGTATTTCTTTCCACTTAGCAGTAGCATGTTTTATTTGCAACTGATGTGCATTATCTATTGTAGCATTCAACTGAAGGCACATAGACAACTCTTTCCATTGTTCAAAGCATCGGGTATGATATGGACTGTTTTCATGTTCAGGTACTCTTCGATTCAGTTTCCTCCAGGCAAAAAATCCTTCTTCTTTTCCAAATGCACTAGAGATGTTGTTGAAGAGACGACAGCAAAAGCAATGCAAGCTACATTTTGAAGGTAAGAAGATTAGCCATGACCTTTCAATTTTTTCGCAATTTTCCAAAGTTTTGAAATACCAAACTTTTGACATTGACCTATTGTTTGAATCAGCTGGAAAGGGTCCATTCATGTTTTTCAAATGTGATGGTCCACGTTTAATGAGTTCGATTCTCAAATTGTCCGTCATTGGAACGGGCCAGTTGCCAGAATCGTTAAACAGACTCTGTGGGTGATGGGTGGGTGGGTGACTTTGTGATGTAGATGAGGGTTGATCCTGATTATTTGGGGGTTCACTTGAAGTTGCCGCTTGAACATCTATCTCTAAAGATATATCACATTGTGGTTGATCTCCTTGCTTCCCAGAAGGCACTGAAGGTGTGTCTGAGAATCCCATTAACTGATGAAATCGCTTAGCAGCACGCTTGCCTTCCTCCTCTTTTTTTTCGCGAAGATTCTTGTATGCAGCACCACTCAGTCTCTGTCGTTTGCTCATGTTTGCTAATTCAGTAGGGTATCTGCAAAATAAAACAACCATTAATTATTAACATCATCAAAGCTCAAAGAATGCAAAGCTTAACCTAAATAATATAGGGAAAGTCTGAAAATAGGGCTGGCAACCTTTCCGATGTGAAAATTTAACGCAACTATTTGTGGAAATAGTGGCATTGAGGTGGCATATATAGCATTTAATGATGATTTTTCATCAAAACCATAGATATTTTGTACACAAATAACGCGCGACAATGATGAGATATAATTTTTTGGAGGGTTGCATTTTAAAACATAAAAACCCAAAATTTTGCATACTGCGCCCGCCTGACAGTAATTTGCCGCCCCTCGGGAAGTGCCGCTCGGGGCGGTCGCCCCTCTCGCCCCTCCCTTGATACGCCACTGATCATAGCGAGAACTTTGTTGACCCGCAACGGCCAGAGATCCATACGCAAAATATCGAACGATTGTGGAGGGATATCAAAGAGTGGATCAAGAAACCGGGAATCAGGTCAACCTTCCTACGGCAGTACCTGGACCATTACCTGTTCTTGAAAGCGGCTGGTCACCAGGAAATCCACGTCTTCTTTAGAGAGGCCGCCAAGCTTTATCCACCCATTCGTGGCCGCACTGCTCCACGGATTCTTCCCCACATTGAGACCGACAGCGACTCTGACCCTGATGATAAAGACCAATACGGTAATTTTTACATGGTTATCTTTGGTTAGGTTAGATTAGGTTAGGTAGGTTAGGTTTTCCATGAAACCTAGGTTTTTCTCATGGTTTTTGATGTGTTTCATGACATTTTTACCTCCATTTTCGTTGGAAATGAGTCCCCCCCCCCCCCCCCCCCCAAACGATTCCCCAATATTGATGGGGTAGGGGATGGGGTATATCTTAACAACTGGTCATTTCCGACGGAAATGAAGGTCAGATTCGCATGAATCACATCAAAAACCATGAGAAAAACCTAGGTTTCATGGGAAATAGCAGTCTAGGCTGAAAAGTAACAATTACCTCGATCTCCACCTTCGACGCATTCAGGATTAAAGGCTTCATTGGACCTGCGATGTACTCGTCGCCTCCCATCATTGGAGAACAAACAAAAACGGGACTCTTCGGACCAAATTACACGTTTCCAATCTGCCGCAGTCCGGTTTTTGTGCCTCTGAGCCCATTTATAACGTGCCAATTTGTGACTTGCTGTTAACAGCGGCCTCTTCCGTGGTACCCTGCTCCAGATGTCCATCGCATGCAGTTCTCGTCGCAATGTCCGTTCGGAAATTGGTCGCTGGAGAACCTCATTGGTTTCTTGGAGCAATTGTTCTCTGGTTTGAAAACGATTTGCAGTTACTAGACGAGAAACATGGCGGCGGCCCCTATTGTCGAGAATTGTTTTCCGGCCACAGTTACGCCGTCGATTTCAGTTGATTGCGAACTACACCACTCTTTGTAAACTCGCTGGACAGTACGCGTTGACACACCAACAAATTGGGCTACTTCAGACATTTTGTGTCCGTGGGCTCTGCCAAACACGATGGCTCCTTTTTGCCACTGAGTAACGTCTGCCTCACGACCCATTTTGCAGACTATATCCAACACACACTTTGTTCTTCACCACCTCACGAAACAGATCTGATCCTGTGTGCTACGTCACCGCTACTTGTCACTTACCAATGCTACATCAGCGCCCTCTGTGTGACCTTGAACTTCCTACTATCGGTGCTATTAGGGGTGACTAATTTTTTGTCCGGTGTGCTTATATTGGGACTATGTTCGCGCTCCCAATATATATATATATATATATGTTAAACACAGACCGTGCATGGAACAAGGAACTCTTCTGGGAAAATTAAATCCACTATAGTCCGAATAAGTAATGGTAAATGACAAATACCAGTTTTTTTCCTTTTTCATGATTTTAGCCCGACGTGGGCAACGGGTCTCTCGCAAAGAGATCCCATAAATATAGCTTCCCTCACCAGCTATCTGCAAAGCAGACAGGATCCAGCTTTGGGACGTGGATCTAGGGTTTAAAACAAGCCTAGATCCCTACACTCAGAACCTCTATATAAGTAAAAGACTCGTTGCATTCACGTCGTGTTGAATAAATCAAAGAAAAAGGGGGTAACTATTGTATTTTTAGCCAAAAAAACCAAAACTTAAACCTCAACCGGGACATTGAGCGTCCACTTTTCAAGGCACGAAACACGTCCGTTTAGTATACACAAACTCAGAATGGTTCCCTGAGAACATTATATGTTAAACACAGACCGTGCATGGAACAAGGAACTCTTCTGGGAAAATTAAATCCACTATAGTCCGAATAAGTAATGGTAAATGACAAATACCATAGTTTTTTTCCTTTTTCATGATTTTAGTCCGACGTGGGCAACGGGTCTCTCGCAGAGAGATCCCATAAATATAGCTTCCCTCACCAGCTATCTGCAAAGCAGACAGGATCCAGCTTTGGGACGTGGATCTAGGATTTAAAGCAAGCCCGGTTGAGGTTTAAGTTTTGTTTTTTTTGGCTAAAAATACAATAGTTACCCCCTTTTTCTTTGATTTATTCAACACGACGTGAATGCAACGAGTCTCTTACTTATATAGAGGTTCTGAGTGTAGGGATCTAGGCTTGCTTTAAACCCTAGATCCACGTCCCAAAGCTGGATCCTGTCTGCTTTGCAGATAGCTGGTGAGGGAAGCTATATTTATGGGATCTCTTTGCGAGAGACCCGTTGCCCACGTCGGGCTAAAATCATGAAAAAGGAAAAAAACTATGGTATTTGTCATTTACCATTACTTATTCGGACTATAGTGGATTTAATTTTCCCAGAAGAGTTCCTTGTTCCATGCACGGTCTGTGTTTAACATATAATGTTCTCAGGGAACCATTCTGAGTTTGTGTATACTAAACGGACGTGTTTCGTGCCTTGAAAAGTGGACGCTCAATGTCCCGGTTGAGGTTTAAGTTTTGGTTTTTTTGGCTAAAAATACAATAGTTACCCCCTTTTTCTTTGATTTATTCAACACGACGTGAATGCAACGAGTCTTTTACTTATATAGAGGTTCTGAGTGTAGGGATCTAGGCTTGCTTTAAACCCTAGATCCACGTCCCAAAGCTGGATCCTGTCTGCTTTGCAGATAGCTGGTGAGGGAAGCTATATTTATGGGATCTCTTTGCGAGAGACCCGTTGCCCACGTCGGGCTAAAATCATGAAAAAGGAAAAAAACTATGGTATTTGTCATTTACCATTACTTATTCGGACTATAGTGGATTTAATTTTCCCAGAAGAGTTCCTTGTTCCATGCACGGTCTGTGTTTAACATATAATGTTCTCAGGGAACCATTCT
This sequence comes from Bathynomus jamesi, assembly GCA_023014485.1. Lineage (NCBI taxonomy): Eukaryota > Metazoa > Arthropoda > Malacostraca > Isopoda > Cirolanidae > Bathynomus > Bathynomus jamesi. The sequence continues at coordinate 122,309 of JAJOZX010000848.1, read as the reverse complement.
GAGTTTGTGTGTATATATATATATATATGCTTAACTTGTAAAAAAAAAAGTGGTGAAACTCGATTGAGCAGGAGGAAGAGGCTGCGAAGTGGACAAGAGAACAAGAAACCGAGGGTAATCAGGGTCAGAGTTGTCAGCCCCTACAAAGGGGTCAAAAGACATGCGGAAATAAGACATGCGAGAAGTCTTTGAGCGAGGAGGACGCGAGTGTTCCGCAGCCCGAGGGGTGTCAACCCCATCAGGATGCGGTCTTCCAGTGGTAGAGGACTCGAGGGCCTGGTTGCCCACCACCCGAGTGCTAAGAGAAGTAGTCCAAGAATTAGAAGCAGAGGTCGTAAGCCGAGAAGTACTGTAGATGCCATAGCTAACAAAAAGGAAGCTTCATCCCGCGCACATCCACCCACCACCGACTCTAACAAGGGAAAGGCGAATTGTGGGCACACTCGGTCCCACCGCCAATAGATGGTATGGGTGTATCTCCCCTGCATGACAAGTCCCCGTGCCTAAAAGGCGGCCACTCTCATCCAACTCGCGGTGAGAGATGGCAGGGACAGGGCTTGGGTTTGGTTTAAGAGCGACAAAGATGAAGGACAACCACCCCCCTTACCCAAGGTCCAAGGAAAAAGTCAAGTCAAGGTCCAAAACAAAGCCAAATGCGAAAAAGAAAAAAAGCCAGAAGGATTAGGGGTAAAGGAGGAGAAAGAAAGAAGAAAAATAAGCAGGAGATCAGGCGGGTCTAATTGGTCCACGAAGGCAGAGAGAGCCCTTACATCGAAGGAAGATGCATTTACACATTGGCCACAGAGGGACGTGCCCTATAGCTCCGGACAAAGCAAAGGGTATGTGCCGAAACGCCGTTCCGGTGCGTTCCGACACAAATTAATCACTATATATATATATATATATATATTGGTTATACAGAAACCATTGAATGCGACTGTGTGATGGAAGATTTAGTGAAAAACCCTAAAAATTTAAACGTTATTTAATTGTCTATCTCATTTGTGTTCTTTATCGATTTGTTTAATTTATTATATATATATATATATATAGTGCTGTCAGAAGTGACCCAGACTAAGTATCTTGGCTACATACTAATGGATAGTCTTTTAGATGCCTGTGATATTGTAAGGCAATGTAGACAATTATATGCTCAGGAAAATACTTTGATTAGAAAATTTCATATGTGTACATTAGATGTTAACCCTTTAATGCCCAGTGTGTGAAATTTTCATCGTTAACTTTGGAAGCAATTTTAGACCTTCCAGTTCCCAATGTGTGAAATTTAACACATTTCGTATTTTATTAATTATGAACAATGAAACTTTGTAAAATATATTTTTCAGTTATTTTGGGTCCAATTAAACGATTTTTATACCCCAATTTTTTTTTTTACTTTTCTACTTAATTTGGATATGAAAGGGTTAAGATGACTTTGATCAAAACGGTTTGTACCCTAAATGTATACAGCTCATTTGTGGTGGAATTACAGGATGTATCATTTGAGAAAACTGTTTGTTGCCAATAATAATATTTTTAGGAGTTTATTAAGAACTCCAAGATTTATAAATGGTGCTCCTTCTAGTGCCAGTATGCTGTTTGTAGTCACTAAGGTGCCTAACCTTGCCAGTGTCATTCGCAATTTTGTATTTATTTATCACTAGGCTTGGTGAGTCAGTCAATAAGATAATAGAAGCCATGGTTAGTGGACTGGTCTCCGATATATTTTATAAATCGGAAATCTGGAAGCATTGGCGTATGCAATTGTATGTTCATTATGCATAGTGATTCACTGGCCTACTTAGTCAGTGCTCCAGACAACTATATCTTAATTTTCTATGGACCACTTGTATAATGTTTGTACCTGTTGAATCTGAAATGAAGCGTTTGTTTGTGTATATATATATATATATATATATATATATATATATACAGGGCGTCCCAAAAAAATGTATACACACTTTAACAGCTGATAGCTCAATTGATGTTTCTTTCTTTCCAAGTTAAACCCATTAGAATTAATAATGGCAGTCAGACTAAGCTTTGAACAAAGGAAATTCATTCTAAAATGCTACTGGAAGTGTGAAAACGCAGTTGAAGTGCAAAGACAGTTTAGGAGGGAGTTTCAAACAGATCCACCAACGCGACTTACCATCACTCGAATTAGAGATAAGTTTGAAGCCGATGGAACTGTTCAGAATGTCCACAAGAAGCGTTCCGGAAGACCACGGACATCGACAAGCCCCACAAAGCAAGAAAGAGTACTGGAAACGTATCACCAAAGTCCAAGAAAATCTGTGCGGCAAGTGAGTCGTGAGGTAGGAATTTCAGAATCGTCTGTCCAACGCATTTTGAAGCGCTGTCAATGGAAAAGTTACATTCCAAGATTAGTCCATGCTATTAATGAAGATGATCCGGACCGAAGAGTGGAGTATTGCGAGTGGTACTTGGCACGATGTGGATGTGGATTGGACGAAGGGGTTTCGTAGAATACCCTCCGCGTTCACCAGACCTCACACCACTAGACTTTTTTTTATGGGGATACTTAAAAGACAAAGTCTACGCTATAAAACCTGCAACAGTCGCTGAATTGAGAGCAGCCATTGAACGAGAATGCACACAAATACCAAACGAAATGTTTCGTGATGTTTGCGATTCCATTGCTTCGCGTTATCAGCAGTGCCTGGACCAGAACGGACGTCAGTTTGAAAACAGGCGTTGACAAAACAATTAAATAATGTCTGTAGATTCTATTACATTTTGAAAATGAAATGTATTTTAATAAACACTGCCTTTATAATTATTTAAAGTGTGTATAAATTTTTTTTTTGGGACGCTATATATATATATATATATATATATATATATATATATATATGAGCAACGAATAATTCCTACATTCATATAATTCTTATGTTCATCGTATACTTCGTATATTTATATAATCCTTATATTCTTTTGTATATCTATATTCATATATTCATATATTCATTTTGGCATGTAAGTCCAAAGTCGCATAACGCTGACACGAGCTTGGATAAATTTTTTATTTGCTTCCTATTTTATAATTGGTGAATTATTTCTTTTTAAACTACTTAATCACTTATTATAAAGTCCAAACTTGCATAACGCTGACACAAGTTTGGATACATTTTTTATTTGCTTTCTATTTTATAATTAGTGAATTATTTCTTTTTAAACTACTTAATATATTTTTTAGATTTAGTAATCTTGTTAAATTCTGCAATGTTCATTTCTTGTATACATTCTCTCTTCGTTGTAAAAGATGAAGTCATGTCCTGATTAACGTTTAATTTTGAATCTTTAGCATTTAATTTTTGCTCATGTGCATATTTGATCATAATTCGTGATGGAAGGCATATTTCAATTTCCATTTTTAGTTAACTCGGCAGATAATGATAACATCAGATCTGTCAACATTGCTACAGCTAAAATATTTGTTTTGTCTTTAAATATTTTGCAAAGTAAATCAGCCTATTGAGAATAAAAAAAACAAAAACAGATCAGCATTAAATAACAATGATGTCAGTAAAAATTTCAGTATATAAACCTATAAAATTTCTCCAATGTTCATTCTGATTTTAACTGATCTGACTTAGAGTCTGAGCATTACCTGTAACATTTTAGCTGTAAACTACAGTAAGAGAATTGCTCTCTTCAGAGAACTTAATCTTAAATAGAGAAAAATAATTTCCCGATACGCTACAAGAAGAATCGGGGAGCCCTTAGAGAATTTAGTAAGCCTCACAGAATCCTCCGATCCACTACAAGAAGAAATCGGAGAGTAGTATAAAAGAAACTACTGCGATTCCCTATACGGTACCAACTACTCCAGAGTAATAAATCCGTTGCTGCCACCTAACCAGAACCCCCGTCATCTTCGAACCGACCAAGGCCATAGACGAAGGGGTTAACAGCTGGCGACCTCTGCAAACAGGATTCTTCCAGTTTTCCAGACTCTGGAACTAGAACCAACATTCAGTTGACCGGCGTGTCACGACTTCCAGTTCTTCACATCCATCATTAGACCGGTGTGTCACGACTCCAAGTTCTCCACGCCCATTCGTCGTCCAGGAACAAGTGGCCAGCAAGACACGTCTTCAGAACAGTCTTCAAGGATTTCGCCGTAGGAATCTTGTTAAGTACAGATCCTTTTTTCAAATTAATTACTAAACATTTGAGAAGTCAGTATAATTATCAGTTAATAATTAGTATCAAGCCAGAATCAACAAAAAACACAGTGAACACTCCATACACCAGTGATACATTTCTTTTTACTGAAACCGAGTTACTTCCACTATTATAATTAGCATAGAATAATTTTATTTAATGTACCAGTCATAATATTACTGTACATTCACGTGCATTCGAGTGAAATTTAATTTACATTTTTAAATTATTTTGTTGACAATTTTTTCAAAATTTTCCCTAGTTAGACAAATTGTTGTGCATTATTTGTGTATTTCTTGGATAGAGTAGTTCGGAAAGCCACTCAAGTGATCATTCCATAGATTAAGATCGGTCAAGCAGACCAAATTAGAATACACTAACAGTACCTTCACATATGAGCGATTCAGATGGTGCGCTTTCTGACATTGAAAATTCTCCTACACCCATTTTTCCACCTACCCCGCGCCCTTCAAGCATATTTCCAAACACGCAAACTTCAGATCAAGCACAAGCTAACATGTCTCAAACCGCTTCCCCAGCATACATTAACTTAAGTAGACTTGTAAACCTTCCCCATACTGTCCTAATTTTTAAGGGAACCATAGATAATAACTTTGTTGAACCGCGCGTAAGACCTTGGATTGAGTCTCGAGAACAGCATTTCTCACGCGAAAACATCACAGATGATGATATAAAGATTAGGGAAGCTAAAAGGTTTATTGACCTTAAAGAGGGGAATGCTCATGATACAGTTACCTACATCCCATCCATTAGCGAAGCTACAACTTGGGTCAGTTTTAAAAAACACTTATTAGAATTTAAAAAAAAAAATACCACACAACCTTTGGCCATATTAGAAGCTGTCTTCCAAGCTAAATGGAAGAAAGAAGAACATGAAGATTTAAATAATTTTATTACACGAACACACAAACTCGTAGGAGAAGCCCTCCGAACCGCAGAAAATGCATGCGACATTACATTCACTTCAAAGCAAAGAAACCTAATAGTAGCAGCATCCACTTACCAAAACCTGCCCGTAGCACCTAAAAAGAAATTTCAAGAGTGCCTAAATATTGACAAACCAGTAAGTGTAGCCATAAATAAAACAAGGAACATTACCCAGACTTAGCGAGCCATAGCTACCGGAAGGGTAGAGAGACTACATTCAGCAACAACAACAACAACCCTATAAATCTAGGTCGATGCAGGGAACACCACCTCAAAAACAAGCTCCACAAACCCAGAATGCACGCCCTCCTCCTCAATGTTTTAATTGCGATAGTTTTGGGTACATGATGAGTCAATGCAGTTATCCCCCCTATTGCTCCCACTGTCATGAACATGGTCATCGCCGTGGCGATCGACAAAAGTGTGCTGACAAAGCCTCTGTAGGGTACAGGCTCCACTTCTAGAGATCAAATCACCAACGTTCCCAAGAGCCCTCCAATTCGCAGAAACCAGTTAGTTCCCAGCCTCAACAGAACCACCCACCAAACAGATCACGACCACAAGGTCAACCACACTATTACCCAATGTCCAGACCCCAATATAATCAGCAAGGTCGGATGGTTGGGTACGTAGAAGTACCCGTTGAAGAATCAGTTTCCCCAGAGTACACTTTTCAAAAAGACCCTTCAGTGTATGGTGATCCCGTAGCATATGACTCAGGTCCTCCCATAGAAGTCAATTCAAGTTCTTTTTTAGATTCCACTTCGGAGGGAGCAGTTCAGCCTCCTCCCTCCTAAATAGCAGTAATAAACCCAAATACACACATGAACTATCCATCAGGATAATAGGTGCGAACCTACTAGATTTAATAATAAATTGCAGCACAGATAACCGAGATGTAACCGCTCTTCTAGATACAGGAGCACATGCGACATTGATTAAGAAACAATGTGCAGATGAGTTACTAGAGAGTAAAGATTATAAATATGAAATTAAGGCACCTTCCTGCCAACTCAGAGGAGTTACAGGCACTCCCATACCTACATATGGAGAAATCGAATTATATTTAGAAGTTGGTAACGCGGTATATCCCGCAAAATGTTGTATTGTGGACGCAGTCGCCACCTTTCAAACAGATATCTTACTAGGTATGGATTTCTTCAACCAGAATCAATGGGAAATTTACCCTGCCGGAAAATTAGTTGAAGTGTAGAAATAGGACACACCCTCGCCATGAGAATAATAGCTTAATGCTAACAGAATCAGTTTAGTTCGGGTTTCCGAAAGAAATAGGAAACCCACTCCAGTTTGTAGCAGTTCAAGTCAGTCGGTTGCATCCAGACGGACAACCGCCCCAGATAATAGACAGCTTAATGCTAACAGAATCAGTGTAGTTCGGATTTCCGAAAGAAATAGGAAACCCACTCCAGTTTATAGCAGTTCAAGTCAGTCGGTTGCATCCAGAGGGACAACCGCCCCAGAAATCAGCCCCCAGAGTAATCAGTTCCAGTTGTTGAATCCAGTAGGATCAACACAGTCAGTTTCCAGTCAGTCAGTTTCAGTTAACCCAGCACCTCAGTCAACTGAAACGATTTTTCAGCCAATAAGGCAAATTTTAGTTGCTGAACCAGAGTCAGATTCACAATTTTTCATATGCCCTACAGAGCATATAACAGTAGCACCTTATGAGAAGATTTGTTTCCTAGCAAGAGTAGTAAACGGTCAAGGAAAACTATTAGAGTAAGATCGTACTCTTATTATAGAGAAAAGTAATTTCAAGAGAGATGTTCTTATTGCCCAAGTTCTTAGTCATAGTCAGAATTCAGCTATCCCTGTTCTTTGTTTAAACAAAGGGAAAAGCCCTATTGAATTAACTTCAAATCAGAGAATAGCAACTGTTTCCACAGTAGAAATAAATTCAGATTTCCCCACCAGTACTACAGTATAAATCATGTTTCCAGTTCCTTAGAGTTAAACTCTTTAGCATTAAAAGAAGAATATAAGAAATGTCTGGAGCACTCCCTTCAGGAGTCACCAGCTTTACAGGATCCCAAACTACTGGAATCACTTCTCGATTTCCTGATAAGAAATAGAGATGTAATTGCCATAAACGGAGATCCTCTGGGCCGAACTAATTTGGTCCCTTTCGAAATCAAGCTGGAACCCAATTCCAAACCCATTTTCATTCCTCCCTATAGGGTTCCACATTCCCAATTAGTAACTTTTGAGGAACACATGAAGAACATGTTGGAGCAGGATGTCATTCAGCCTTCAGCTAGTCCCTGGTCCGTTCCTATGATTCTTGTTTTTCAAAAAGGACGCCTAAACCACATTACCATCCCAGACCGTTTTCCTATTCAAAACATGCAGGAAACAATTCTGAACGTAGGGAGAGCTAACTTCTTTTCATCCCTCGATTTAGCAGCCGGTTATTGGCAAGTGGAGGTCAGTCCCGAATCTCAGACATTGACTGCTTTCTCCACTAACCGAGGCCATTACGAATTCCAGGGTTTACCTTTTGGAGTCCGAAATGGGCCTGCTAATTTTTCTAGGTTGATGAATATAGTTCTTTCCGACCTATTAGGTGTCAAAGCTCTCGTCTATCGTGACGATATTACCGTTTATAGTTCAGATATAAAAACACGCCTTCAACGTCTTCAGAATGTGCTATCACGTTTGAGAAAAGCACACCTTAAACTGAAACTTGCAAAGTGCAACTTTTTACAGGAATCCCTGGTATACTTAGGATTTCTACTATCATGCACTGGAATTGAACCTGATCCAACCAAACCTTGAAGTACTGGAAAGGTACCCTGTACGTAAAACCATCGACGACGCTCGTTCATTTATTGGATTTGTTGGATTCTATCGAAATTTTATTCCCCAATTTTCAAGCATTGCTAAGCCCATTACCAATTTTTTCCAGAAAAATGCTAAATTTAATTGAGAATCTGATCACCAACATGCCTTTGAAACTTTAATCGGTAAACTAACCTGTCATCCCATCCTCCAATAGTCCAATATCCCAATTACACCAAACCCTTTGTCATAGCCACAGATGCTTCCTCCGATGGACTAGGAGCCGTCCTATTACAGGATGTAGATGGTATGGAATTACCCATTGCTTATGCCAGTCAGCTTCTCTCTGGACCTCAACGAAATTATTCCACTACGGACCGAGAGGCCCTAACGGTATATTGGGCTTTGAAAAAATTCCGAATTATCGTTTACAGCTACGATGTAACCATCAAAACTGACCATAAACCACTCGCGTATCTCTTCTTCAAGGACAAGCTACTTGAAGGACGGTTGAGTAAATGGGCTCTGTTGATTCAGGACTTTGCGGCAAAAATCGTACACAAACCAGGAAAACTTCAAATTATTCCAGACGGATTGTCGAGACTCAAGCCCGATATCCAATTGAATAAGATAGAAACTCTCCCTGTGTTCGACTACAAATGTCTGCAATACTCCCAACACCAGGCCCAACACACCCAGAACCTTCGGGCTCGCTTGGAACAAAAGGAACCATCGAAGGTAAAAGAACAGTACAACCTAAAAGATGGGCTCGTACATTTCAGGAGCGAAGATGGAAACGACCTCGTGGAAATACCAAAGGATCTTGTAGATATAGCCATCGGACTTTGTCATGAGTCACCTTTGTATGGCCACATGGGGCCGGATCGCACCATTAAGAGTCTTTTGGAGCGATACCATTTTTCCGAAATGAACAAAAAGATACATGAATACACTGTTGAATGCCCGTATTGTTTAAAACATAAAGCTTCTATGCGTAAATATCCAGTATGCCAACGGCCCTGGCAAAGAACTGGAATGGACATACTAGGATCATTCCCCAAATCATCAAAGGGAAACTAGTACATCATTGTGTTTGCGGACCACTTCTAGCGTTACAGCGAAGTAGTTGCCATTCCAAACCAGACCTCGGAAACTGTGGCAAGAGCCCTAGTGGAACGCGTCATCCGAAACCATACTACTCCTTCCGTCCTAATTTCGGATAACGCCCTTAGTTTCACTTCCAAACTGTTCGAGTCACTCTGTAACATGTGTAAAATTAAAAACACACATTGTGGCATACCACCCGCAGGCAAACGGTTTAGTGGAAAGACAATCGGAAGATCTTAGAAGCCCTCAGCCACGTTGTGATGCATTCTCCCGTACATGGGGTGATTCCTTCCCCATGGTGCAAACAGCCATCAACAATGGCTATAACGTGTCTATCGGAGATACCCCTTATTTCGTCCTATATCACTAGGACAAACGGCTACCTTTTGATTTGCCTGACCAATCGACCTGGCAGTTCTAACACCTTCTGAGATGGCAGAAGCAAATCAGCAATTAGTTGAACGATCTTTCAAAATTTTTTACATTATCCGATATGCCCTCGACCAACGAAACAAACAGATGGAGCAAGCGCAACATAGGCGTCATCCCAGTCAATGGACTATAACACTGGCCTGCGTTTCAAATCTTTTTTTCAAAGGTCAGAGGTTTTTCAACTGATTTAGGATCAGTTTCGCACGCTGAATTCAGAAATGTAATCCATTCTTCTCAATCAGGTCAGGTTTTTTAGATATGCTGGCCGACTACTGCTGGTGCCTGAAGAGGGATGTGGTGTCTGCCCGGCACAAGCGGAAGTCCCTGAAGAGGCCATTCATCCCTGATTAGCCTATTATAGTGTGCTGTACCCTTCTTGAGATCTATAAGAACAGCCTGTAAAGCCTGTATGTATATACCAGTCGACATATGCTACTACATGTATCGCTCACCTACCAATAAAACGGGAAATGAGAATTTCTAGAAAGTGTTTATATTTCGAAAAGTTGACCTGATTGAGAAAAATGGATGCGATTTTCGGAATCAGCGTGAGAAACTGACCTAAGAACAACAAACATATCCTTGACCTTTAAAATCACGGGGATGGCCCATATAGGATTATGAAAAACCTTGGAAAGAACCGTTATGAAATCCTCGACCTCCTCGACCATTCCAAACTAAGGATCATTCACGCTGATAATTTGAAGATAGCTACCGAACAACACCTTCCCAAAAAACATCTGCCAGGCGTTCGAGCCGCCTATCCTTCAAAAGATCAAGGTATTAACAAATCTAGCAGGGACCACAAAACCGAAGTGGTCACCGCAGAAACCAATACCCGTGACGATGATTGGTACCTCGTAATATCACCAGTACTCGAGCCAGTCTCTGAACAAGAAGAGGTCCCAGAACCAAGAGTCCCATCGGAACCAGTCCCTGGAGAAACCCCTTCTAGAGAATCACTCAGTGGAACTCCACCATCTCCTCCGTCACCACTCTCACAGATTGATGATCGACGCACGGACCCTACATACCGGCCGCAAATGCATTAACCACGTGAACTAGAACCTTCATGAAAAAAACGAACACACTCAGAATCCGAGCTTAATGTTCGACCCCCACTACCACCTAAGCGAGGCCGACCACTCCGCACACAAACACAAACATCTACACGACCGCCAACAGCTCCGTATAACTTAAGACATAGATATGAATAAAATTGTTCCCCTTATAATTTGATATTACAATTAACAACTCGTACCCCTTTCTGTCTGAAACTAAATTCAACTCTACTATAAAAATCTTGAATTCCGCCATGAAACCGGTGACCATCCTATCCGGAGTTCATGCCCCTAAATGGAATGATCAATTGAGTCGTTTTTAAAAATTTTCAGATAACCAGAATAACCTTTCAAAAATACTGTAACCAGTAACATTTATTTACCAACATCTGCCGTCAGTATTATCATTGTGCGTGCTATTATCCTCGGTATATTTGTAGTGAAAAGACTATTCTCGCAATGGCGGAAAAAAGATTTAACCACCCCGACTTATGTTGTGTATATAAATCTGTATTATAAAAACCATTAGTTATCATCTAGTTAGAATTAGTTAGGATGCTATATTATTGTATTAATATCATTCTAGAGGGGATAGCCCTGTAAAAATGAACAATGAATAATTCCTACATTCATATAATTCTTATATTCATCCATATAATTCTTATGTTCATCCGTATACTTCGTATATTTATATAATCCTTATATTCTTATGTATATCTACAGACGAAGGGGTTAACATATTATATATATATACACACACACACACACACACCACACACACACACACACACACACATATATATATATATATATATATATATATATATATATTATATATGAATAAGTGCGATAAACCAAAGCAGCTGATCAGGATACGCCACTGCCAGCAAGTTGCGATTCCATTAGAGCAGACCCTTCAATCAAGTAATATATATATGTGGGATGAATTTCCCAATTAAACACGTGAAATGAATGAATGATGCAAACCCACAAAGAAAAAACAAAAATGATTCTAAGGCCTTTCGTGTATTCAGCAGTGCACCTCGTCAGGGAATCATTCCCTGACGAGGTTTACTGTGAATACACGAAAGGCCTTCGAATAACTTTTTTCTTGTGGGTTTGCACTAATATATATATATATATATATATATATATATATCAGCCAGCCAGCTGATATAAGGTTTAAAATGAATGGTGAAGTAATTGAGGAAGTACAAGAGTTTAAGTATTTGGGTCAAACTTTACCAGCTCCTTGAGTGATGACTCGGATATAAGAAAACAATCTCGAAGCCTGTGTGCTAAAGCGAATATGACCATAAGGAACTTTCGTTTCTGTACAAGTGAAGCTAAAGACACACTCTTTCGTACTTTCTGCAGTAATATATATGGTCAGTAACTCTGGGTGAATTATAAAAAAGGTTCTGGCAGAACCCTAAATTTGCTGTACAACAGGTCTTTTAGACTCTTACATAAATTACCCCCGAGATGCTCAGCTTCGCAAATGTTTTCTACCCGCAATGTCCCGAGCTTCCCGGAGGTAACAAGACGTGCTCAACACAGTCTAATGCAAAGAATTAAAAAATCAACCAACCCGATCATCTAAGCTATCTATGAGTCCTGCCATTTATCCTCTAAGCTATGGACTTCTTGGTACGAAAACGTTTGTCTGTAGCTCTACTTAACTTCGACAGTGCAGTATTATTTCTAATCAATTGTATATATTTCTATCCTTAGTATATGAACTGTCATTGCATTAATAATATTTGTCATATGGACTATAGTCTGCCAATAAACCTTTTCATTTTCATCTTCATATATATACACATTTTAACTGCAAACAACACAGTATAATTAATGTAAAGAACGACGCTTGTACAGAAGAATGTTCCGCACAAGATGAGGAGGGAGAACAAACAAATGAAAAATGAGGTAACCACCCGGGAATCGAACCCGGGATCTTCCGATTGCCGGTCAGATATGCTATCCACTACACCATGGGCCTCGATTAATCAGAAGTCGTAATTCTCCTACATACGGCAATCGGAAGATCCCGGGTTCGATTCCCGGGTGGTTACCTCATTTTTCATTTGTTTGTTCTCCCTCCTCATCTTGTGCGGAACGTTCTTCTATACAAGCGTCGTTCTTCACATTATATATATATATATATATATATATATATCGAAATCGCTCAGTGAGCGAAAAAAACAGCCACAACGCGTTGTGGATGCACCTAAGTGATCACACACCGATGTTAGATATTTTTTCGCTTCATGGCCGTTCTCAAACAACCACAACGCGTTGTGGACGATTCGGATATGACCACAACGCGTTGTGGACGATTTAAAAATTATTGAATGCCCGGTTAGGTCAATTGAATGCCCGGTTAGGTCAACTGTACGCCCTTGACGATTGGTTAGGTTGTCGTGATATTTTCGTTAAAACTAACGAAAATATCACGGCTTAACCTAACCAATCGTCAAGGGCGTACAATTAATCTAACCAGGCATTCATTTAACCTAACCGGGGCACCCAGTTGACCTAATCGGGCACTCAGTTGACCTAACCTGGCATTCAATTAACCTAACCAGTTGGTTAATTTTTACATTTACATCTCATTCTAAAGTTGTTTAAAATTAATCGAAACCTATGGGAAAATTATTGATAATAATTTTTAAAAGGACTTCATCTTTTTTCTAACATATCTGCTTAACTTTGCTTTTTAATCGGTGAATACGTCGATAAATATACGTCGTGTTTATATCATTTCAATATACGTCGTGTTTAAATAGAGTTTGATGAAAGACATCGGTGTGTGGTAGTTTCAAATTGTCCACAACGCGTTGTGGTTGTTTGAGAACGGCCATGAAGCGAAAAAATATCTAACATCGGTGTGTGGTCACTGAGGTGGATCCACAACGCGTTGTGGCTGTTTTTTTCGCTCACTGAGCGATTTCGATGTTTGGGCGTAACATATACTATATATACACAGGGTGTCCGAGAATTATCTGTGCAATTTTTGGCTGTTATTAAAAGTCAACCATGAAGTGTAGAAATTCCAGTGTTGTCCCATTTTACAGAGAATCTCAGAGATATATATACAGTATATCGGGTGGTCCGAAAAAAATGACGCATTTTTTAAAAATTAATATCTCAGTAACCCCCTTCCTTATCGTGACAATTTTTATATGCAAGATACTTTCAAACTTCTTTTTTTGAATGCAAGAAACGGAATTCTGATATCTTTTATAGTTTTCTCGCAATTAACAAAAGTAACAACATGGGTCAAAAAACGAATATCATGAGAAAGGAAAAATTTAATTAGAAATTTAACTAATTAATTTACAGTAAATGATCGATTGGACCACCACTCTGTTGACACACTAATCTAAGTCTTTTCTTCCACACAAAATAATACTTCTTACTTCATTAATGCCAATTTCTTGCCAAGATTCAAGTATTTTACTTTTTAATTCTGATTCGGTGAATTTTTCTCGTCGACCTCGGTAAACCTTCTCTTTTAGTAACTCCCAAATTGAGTAGTCCATAGGATTACAATCTGGGCTTTGTGGTGGCCACTCATTTTTCGTTATTAATTTTGGTGTATTGCTAATCAGAAACGACTGTGTGGCGTAGCTTGTATGCGACGGTGCTCCATCTTGTTGAAATATGAAATCATTTTCTTGATACAGGCGACGACAATCCGGCAACAATTTTGTTCTTAAAAGTTCAATGTAATTTGCAGAATTCACCTTTGTCTTTTCAGTTTCAATAAAATGAACATCTGTCTTGCCATTCCAAGAGACCCCTGCAGATATCATAACCTTTTTGGAGAATCTTGACGTTTCATGATACAATCTGTTTATTGAAATGTCACACGTTTTACCACGCCCGTAGACAACATCATTTTGACTGTTTCGCGGAATTTCTAGAGTGAAATCTTTTTCATCCGTGAAGATTATCTTTTTAATATCAACGACAGAGAAATTATCAAGTAACTTTCTGCACCTTGTTTTTCTTTTATCCTTAACAGTATCACTTTTTCTAGAAGATACTATTCTTTTGAAGGCTTTTAGTTTTTGTGCTTTAATTATTCGGTGTACAGAAGTCTTTCCAATATTCAAATGTTTAGCAATTGTTCTTTGTGACAAATGACTTCCTGGTTTATCTTTTTGAGAGCAGATTTTATCGTTGATGTAATCCACATTTTCTGGAACCGAAGCTGTTTTAGGTCTACCGCTTCCTGGTTTTCTGGCAGTACTTCCCGATTCGCGAATCTTCTTTAAGAGTCTTTCCACTGCACGCCTTTTCCACTTTTTGCCGGGAAACTCTTGCAATAACCTTCCAGTCTTCCATCCTTTTTCACAGTAACAATTTTTAATGAGAATACGATCTTCCTCTGACAACATCATTAAGGGTACTGACGAATTGTTAAAAAATAAAAATATCCACAATTTGACTTGTTCATTCCTGTAGAGTTTTGTAATAACTTGCAAAAATATCGCATGATATCGTATAAAAATGATATCGTATAAAAAACGGATATTATATTGCGATTTTTGTTTTTTTGACCCATGTTGTTACTTTTGTTAATTGCGAGAAAACTATAAAATATATCAGAATTCCGTTTCTTGCATTCAAAAAAAAGAAGTTTGAAAGTATCTTGCATATAAAAATTGTCATGATAAGGAAGGGGGTTACTGAGATATTAATTTTTAAAAAATGCGTCATTTTTTTCGGACCACCCGATATATATATAGATATATAGATATATGTACAGATATATATATATATATATATATTATAGATAGATAGATAGATAGATAGAGATACATATATATATAGATAGATAGATAGATAGATAGATAGATAGATATATATAATGTTTCAGACCAACAAAGACCCTAGGATCCACTCATGGCTGGTCTACCTAACTGTGTTCGTAATCGTGTATTGTGTATGTCCTCCGTGGTGGCGGAGGGGACCTACAATTTTACGTGGGTTCCGAACCACAAGAACATAAGAAATTTATGTAAAAACCGCCGGTAAATTGGCAACGACCAATTTTTACGAAACTAAATAATTATCAATTTAAAACCAATTAATTATCGATTTAAAACTAAAGATAGAATCTCTGGATCCAGAGGATCTAGTCATAATAGACTACTATCCACAAATATGTTACACTCTATATCTATTTATAACGGACATGCAAATATATCAGATCCAAAGAATCCAGTCAATTTCATTACGGTATCCATCAAGTCACGGTCCATATCGATTGCGGACCAAGTCAAAATTTACAATCATATACATTACAATATATACACTTACGAGAAAACGTGTAGGTGTGGCTGTAAAGACTGTACAGTAATGTAGAAATGTGTGTGCACCCATTTTGGGTCTCCCATTTAAAGGTGTTTGTGGGGCAAGTGAAGATCATGAGTTTTTCAATACCTGACAGTTCTATGGGGGGCACCGCTCGGCAGAGGAATCTCTTTAAATGGGGTGTGTAAGGACAGAGAGTATCCCCTAACCCAAGACGCTGCCTCCCTATATCCCACAACACTTGTGTTGAGCTGTGGGATCTATCCCCACAACACTTGTGTTGAGCTGTGGGATCTATCCCCACAAAGCCTTAATTTTACTACCTTAAACTATACCCTTTCTATCAACATATGCGTCTAATCGATTTTTAAACATGTTTATAGACGTGCTACTAATTACTTCTACCGGCAAACTATCCCAGCTATTTACTATTCTATGCGTAAAAAAGTTTTTCGCAGCTGCTGTCTCGAACTTTCTACTTGTCAACTTACACCCGTTATTTCTAGTCCTATTATATTGAGATATTTCGAAAAAGCTATCTCTATCTACGTTATCGAACCCATTCATAATTTTGAAAACCTGGATTAGATCACCCCTTAACCTCCTAGTCTCGAGTGTTGTCAATTTTAACTCCTTAAGCCTATCCTCGTACGACTTTGACCTAAGCGACGGAATCATCTTAGTTGCTCGTCTTTGAACTCTTTCGATTTTGTTTATATCTTTGCGCATATGCGGATTCCAAAATTGGACTGCGTACTCCAAATGGGGTCTAACTAATGATTTATAAAGTGGAACTATAATATCGCGCGATTTGTACTCAAAATTTCGAGCTATAAAACCTAACACTTTGTTCGCCTTATTGACCGCTGCTGTACTTTGTTTCGCTACTTTTAAATCACCAGTGACTATAACTCCTAAATCTTTTTCCTGCTCTACGCTTGTTAAATCTTTCCCCGACATACTATACGCAAAATTACCGTTACGCGAACCTATATGCAAAATTTTGCACTTATCAACGTTAAATCTCATTTGCCATGTGACTGACCAATCAACGATTTTATTCAGATCTTCCTGAATTTTACCTCTATCTTCATCATTAATCGCCCTACCACCCAGCTTCGTGTCATCCGCAAACTTTGAAACTGTACTGACTAGGCCGACATCTAAATCGTTAATATATATAAGAAAAAGCAAGGGGCCCAACACAGAACCCTGAGGAACGCCACTCGCTACATTAGCCCAACACGACTCCGCTCCATCAACGACCACCCTCTGTTTCCTGCCTCGCAACCACTCTTCTAGCCAATTTATTACTACACCCCTGATTCCATGAGCCTTAGTTTTTTCAATGAGTCTTTTGTGCGGCACGGTGTCAAACGTTTTTTGAAAATCTAAATACCCTACATCAACCGCCCGATGTCTATCGTAAACGTCAACCACGCTTTGGAAAAATTCTAAAAGATTAGTTAAGCAAGATTTGTTTCGCCTAAATCCGTGCTGCGTATTTCTAACTAGCTTATGGAATTCTAAGTGTTCGACTATACGATCCCTAATTATTGATTCCAGTAGCTTACCTACAACAGACGTTAAACTGATTGGCCTATAATTTCCCGCCGCACCTTTATCACCTTTCTTAAAGATAGGTGTTACGTGACCGTAGGGATATTTGTTACATCTTCTATCGTAAAAACTGACGTAAAAAATTCGTTTAGCAAGGTAGCCATTTCCTTGTTTTCAGAAACTAGATCTCCGTTTAGATTTTTCAAAGGCCCCAAGACGCTTTTTACTGGATTTCTATTATTGACGTATTGAAAGAATCGCTTGGGGTTTTCTTTACCGTCACGAGCTATGGAGATTTCAAATTCGCGCTTGGACTTTTTTATTACACTTTTCGCTTCACGCCTTAGAGATATGTAGTTGTTTCGTAACCACAAATTGTCTTTATCGCACTTATGTAGCCTATAAGCCCTATCTCTACTCTTTATAATGTCTCCTACTCTAGAAGTAAACCACAAGGGCTTGTTGTTTACTTTCGCACGCTTAATTTTGTACGGTACACATTCCTCATTTATAGTCCTAAATACTGTACTGTTTCGAACGATTCCCACATTAGTTTTGCGTTGGAGTTCCCCATCACGTTTTCCCAATTGACGTGTGCCAATTTATTTCGAAATTTACTAAAGTCTGCGTGCTGGAAGTTATATATCTATATATATATCTATATCTACCTATATATATCTATCTATATATATATATATATATATATATATATATATATATATATATATATATATATATAGTGGACCTAGTTTTAGCCGTTTAAGGTGATAATGATTTAATTGTATGCAACGATTGATTAAGGCAATGACTGACTGATTTATAATGATAGGCTATTTGAGTAGATCCACCATACTATTATTGGAAGTGACCGAAATGGCAGCGAGGGTCACCAGCTTGATTGACACGTAATTAATATTGTACTCATTAATGGTATGTAAATTGCATGCGACATGGAACATTGAATGGGCCTAATAAATGATATAAGGAATGCACGTGCGTTTGGTACATTGAATGGGAAACGTGACACTGATTAAGTAGGCTAAATGATTGCATGGATGCACTTAGAATAATTGCTGTGGCCTAATAATAATGAATTGAAATGCTTGACAAATACGCAAATATCATTTATATATAAGACCATTATTTGATGTTAAATGATTACGTCAAGAGAACATTTAGTTAACACATAAATATGAATTGAACATAATAACGGATGATACGCGGAATAACGGTATTGAAATGACACTTGTTTTGGATGACAGGCCTACTGCGTTCTTTCACGAGAGTTAATTGGAACGCTTAATTACACTTGGGGTATAGTCTATCGTTCGGCGGTAAGCTGATGTAGGCTTCACCAGAGTACTTAGAAAAGGATGCACTTATCTTATCTTACCGGGACGATGGAAACTCTGTTGAAGGAGGGTTGAAGAGGAACCTATTACCGTAGGCTCGAGTTGTCGTTGTTCTTTAAGCCTCTTGAGATGATGTATGTAGGCTTCGTTCGGAAGCCTGAGGTGATGTTACTTCTCGAGGTGCAGGCTGGCCTTATGAGGTGCAGGTGTCGGCCTGGGATGCTGAATATATCTCGAGGAATGTAGAGAAACTTGAAGGCCGACCCGGCAAACCGCAGGCCCCAAGTGATTCCGATTGTGCCTCGAAGGATTGCTTCTGCAGGTGGTCTGTAGATCTTACTTGATGATAATGATTTGTAGGCCTTGAAGAAAGTAGCGGCCACGGCCCCTCGGCCAGGGGGCCGGACAGCGGCTGGTGGACGCGCTGCTCACGTGATGACGTGCGTACGAGTGAGTGAGAGTGAGAGTGAGTGGGTGCTTGCTTTTATACTGTTCCTGTGACGTAGAACTGTACCAAATCTTAAGACGCTTTGTCCACGCGTCTTTTAGTTGTTAACGGTTTTCGTTCGCTCCCATTGGGAAGAAATAGACGCTCCATTGTTTGACTCTTGCCCACGTGTTTTTTCCAATGTCTTTGATGATAGCGTGGAAGTAAAGGATCTGTCTATTTGTTGGTCTATTTCTTGTCGATCCGCTACAAGTAGTTCCCTCTCAGAGACGAAGGAACGATACTAAGAAGAAATACCATTCTGTTGGGAGACCTGATGAGGCCACTCCGAGATTTGACGCTTGGCCTGGTATGTCGTGGAATTCCTGACGCAGGAAGGAGTGAAGGGTCGTCTCGGAGCGGGGAGATGCTCGGAAGAGGAAGCGCTGTTGTATGAGGTGGGGGTTCCGCAGGGGGGTGGGGTTGGGGTACGGCAGGAATGGGGGACAGTGAGGAGCGAACGGAGGAAACGAGAGGGGCGAGGGGGACTGTGTTGAGTTCGAATGCTGTGCCCGTAACTCGTCGCATGGTTGTTCTCGTTGAGGTCGCTCCTGCCGCAGGGGTTGGGCTTCGGCAGGAATGTGGAGCAATGAAGAGCGGACGAAGGAAACGAGAGGGGCCGAGGAACTGTGTTTGAGTTCGAATGCTGTGCCCGTAACTCGTCGTGTGAATGTTGTCGTCGAGGTCGCTCCTGCCGAAGGGAGAAAAAGAAACGTCGTTCGAGTCCACGAGCAGCAGGAAGTAATCCACGGAATGATGCAAAGAGACAGTTGATGAAGGCAGGGGATCGCCACCCCTGTGCCTGAAGTGTCTGTTTTGCGTGGATGCATGTGTGCGCTCTGCTCGTTGACTGGGAGAATGCTTTATTTTTAGGCCTTCCCGTAGGGATGGGGAAGGGTAACCCTCGTGCTTGCGAAAAAAAAAAAAAATTCGCTGGTGCAATGAGGCGCGTCACCAGATTTATCGCCAAATGATTTACCGTACAACGGCCGAGACGGGACCGTTGAATATTTTGGACGAGGGGGTGACGAAAGAATGCGCCGCTTGAAACGAATTTAGGACTGACTGCAGCGCTGGGGTGGTGGGGGGTGGTGAGGGGGTGAGTGTTGTCCTGAGATGTTCGGTGATGATTTTCGTGAGTCCCTCCACGATCCGTTTGACGGCGGAGCAGGACCCAATGCCAGTGGTGGCTTCTCCAAGGGGTCGCCGCGCCCCTGCCGTCAGGAGGCAGTGAGACTCGACTCAGGGGGACGCATCCGGGAATTTGAAAGGTGCGATGATTGTGCCGCGGCACATGACCGCGAGGCAGTAAGACATTAGTTAATAAGGTACCGCGCGAAACGCATATCACTGTTTGCAAGTAGGCCTAGTTGATTTCACTGAATTTATGAATACCGTACGTACATAGAAATTATTTGATATGGCTGCAGAAAATCACATTGAATTTATGAATACCGTATTTACATAGAAATTATTTAATGTGGCTGCAAAAAAATGAAATGGTCAATAATAGCTAAACGCAAGGATCGCTGTGAATAAATAACGTAAAATAAGTTCGAGTCACTCCAGGGTTACACCAATTTATAGTGGACCTAGTTTTAGCCGTTTAAGGTGATAATGATTTAATTGTATGCAACGATTGATTAAGGCAATGACTGACTGATTTATAATGATAGGCTATTTGAGTAGATCCACCATACTATTGGAAGTGACCGAAATGGCAGCGAGGGTCACCAGCTTGATTTACGCCCAAGCAAATTAATGTTAAGGTTATAAAAGACACCTTATGGGTTTTGTAGTTTATTATGAAAATAAAGCCGTTATTTATTCACTGTGATATAACAAAGAATTGACAGTAATTAATCGTTAAGTTTACGTTATGCTTATGACATAGACTTAGCTAATAAAATGAAATGTTAATGCTTGACAAATACGCAAATATCATTTATATATAAGACCATTATTTGATGTTAAATGATTACGTCAAGAGAACATTTAGTTAACACATAAATATGAATTGAACATAATAACGGATGATACGCGGAATAACGGTATTGAAATGACACTTGTTTTGGATGACAGGCCTACTGCGTTCTTTCACGAAAGTTAATTGGAACGCTTAATTACACTTGGGGTATAGTCTATCGTTCGGCGGTAAGCTGATGTAGGCTTCACCAGAGTACTTAGAAAAGGATGCACTTATCTTACCGGGACGATGGAAACTCTGTTGAAGGAGGGTTGAAGAGGAACCTATTACCGTAGGCTCGAGTTGTCGTTGTCCGTTAAGCCTCTTCAGATAATGTATGTAGGCTTCGTTCGGAAGCCTGAGGTGATGTTACTTCTCGAGGTGCAGGCTGGCCTTATGAGGTGCAGGTGTCGGCCTGGGATGCTGAATATATCTCGAGGAATGTAGAGAAACTTGAAGGCCGACCCGGCAAACCGCAGGCCCGAAGTGATTTCGGTTGTGCCTCGAAGGATTGCTTCTGCAGGTGGTCTGTAGATCTTACTTGATGATAATGATTTGTAGGCCTTGAAGAAAGTAGCGGCCACGGCCCCTCGGCCAGGGGGCCGGACAGCGGCTGGTGGACGCGCTGCTCACGTGATGACGTGCGTACGAGTGAGTGAGAGTGAGAGTGAGAGTGAGTGGGTGCTTGCTTTTATACTGTTCCTGTGACGTAGAACTGTACCAAATCTTAAGACGCTTTGTCCACGCGTCTTTTAGTTGTTAACGGTTTTCGTTCGCTCCCATTGGGAAGAAATAGACGCTCCATTGTTTGACTCTTGCCCACGTGTTTTTTCCAATGTCTTTGATGATAGCGTGGAAGTAAAGGATCTGTCTATTTGTTGGTCTATTTCTTGTCGATCCGCTACATATATATATATCTATATATATATATATCTATATATATATATATATATATATATATATATCTATATATATATAATGTTATAATGTTTCAGACCAACAAAGACCCTAGGATCCACTCATGGCTGGTCTACCTAAACCTGTTCGTGTATTGTGTATGTCCTCCGTGATGGCGGAGGGGACCTACAATTTTACGTGGGTTCCGAACCACAAGAACATAAGAAATTTATGTAAAAACTGCCGGTAAATTGGCAACGACCAATTTTTACGAAACTAAATAATTATCAATTTAAAACTAATTAATTATCGATTTAAAACTAAAGATAGAATCTCTGATCCAGAGGATCAAGTCATAATAGACTACTATCCACAAATATGTTACACTCTATATCTATTTATAACGGACATGCAAATATATCAGATCCAAAGAATCCAGTCAATTTCATTACGGTATCCATCAAGTCACGGTCCATATCGATTGCGGACCAAGTCAAAATTTACAACATATACATTACAATATATACACTTACGAGGAAAAGTGTAGGTGTGGCTGTAAAGACTGTACAGTAATGTAGAAATGTGTGTGCACCCATTTGGGTCTCCCATTTAAAGGTGTTTGTGGGGCAAGTGAAGATCATGAGTTTTTCAATACCTCACAGTACTATGGGGGGCACCGCTCGGCAGAGGAATCTCTTTAAATGGGGTGTGTAAGGACAGAGAGTATCCCCTAACCCAAGACGCTGCCTCCCTATATCCCACAACACTTGTGTTGAGCTGTGGGATCTATCCCCACAAAGCCTTAATTTTACTACCTTAAACTATACCCTTTCTATCAACATATGCGTCTAATCGATTTTTAAACATGTTTATAGACGTGCTACTAATTACTTCTACCGGCAAACTATTCCAGCTATTTACTATTCTATGCGTAAAAAAGTTTTTCGCAACTGCTGTCTCGAACCTTCTACTTGTCAACTTACACCCGTTATTTCTAGTCCTATTATATTGAGATATTTCGAAAAAGCTATCTCTATCTACGTTATCGAACCCATTCATAATTTTGAAAACCTGGATTAGATCACCCCTTAACCTCCTAGTCTCGAGTGTTGTCAATTTTAACTCCTTAAGCCTATCCTCGTACGACTTTGACCTAAGCGACGGAATCATCTTAGTTGCTCGTCTTTGAACTCTTTCGATTTTGTCTATATCTTTGCGCATATGCGGATTCCAAAATTGGACCGCGTACTCCAAATGGGGTCTAACTAATGATTTATAAAGTGGAACTATAATATCGCGCGATTTGTACTCAAAATTTCGAGCTATAAAACCTAACACTTTGTTCGCCTTATTGACCGCTGCTGTACTTTGTTTCGCTACTTTTAAATCACCAGTGACTATAACTCCTAAATCTTTTTCCTGCTCTACGCTTGTTAAATCTTTCCCTGACATACTATACGCAAAATTACCGTTACGCGAACCTATATGCAAAATTTTGCACTTATCACGTTAAATCTCATTTGCCATGTGACTGACCAATCAACGATTTTATTCAGATCTTCCTGAATTTTACCTCTATCTTCGTCATTAATCGCCCTACCACCCAGCTTCGTGTCATCCGCAAACTTTGAAACTGTACTGACTAGGCCGACATCTAAATCGTTAATATATATAAGAAAAAGCAAGGGGCCCAATACAGAACCCTGAGGAACGCCACTCGCTACATTAGCCCAACACGACTCCGCTCATCAACGACCACCCTCTGTTTCCTGCCTCGCAACCACTCTTCTAGCCAATTTATTACTACACCCCTGATTCCATGAGCCTTAGTTTTTTCAATGAGTCTTTTGTGCGGCACGGTGTCAAACGCTTTTTGAAAATCTAAATACACTACATCAACCGCCCGATGTCTATCGTAAACGTCAACCACGCTTTGGAAAAATTCTAAAAGATTAGTTAAGCAAGATTTGTTTCGCCTAAATCCGTGCTGCGTATTTCTAACAAGTTTATGGTATTCTAAGTGTTCGACTATACGATCCCTAATTATTGATTCCAAAAGCTTACCTACAACAGACGTTAAACTGATTGGCCTATAATTTCCCGCCGCACCTTTATCGCCTTTCTTAAAGATAGGTGTTACGTTTGCTAACTTGAAATTATCTGTTTACGCACCCCTCAGAAATAGACGCATTAAAAATCTTTGTTAGCGGCACAACAATGCTATCTTTTAATTCTTTTAGTTGTATGGGATATATGGAATCTGGACCCGGTGATTTACGCGTTTTCATTTTATCAATATAGCGCATTACTTCCCCTTCATAAACGACAATATTATCCAAAATATTACCATTATCAAAAGGTATTATGTCTATGACCGTAGGGATATTCGTTACATCTTCTATAGTAAAAACTGACGTAAAAAATTCGTTTAGCAAGGTAGCCATTTCCTTGTTTTCAGAGACTTGATCTCCATTTACATTTTTTAATGGACCCAAGACACTTTTTACTGGATTTCTATTATTGACGTATTGAAAGAATCGCTTGGGGTTTTCTTTACCGTCACGAGCTATGGAGATTTCAAATTCGCGTTTTGACTTTTTTATTACACTTTTAGCTTCACGCCTTAGAGATATGTAGTTGTTTCGTAACAACAGATTATCTTTATCGCACTTATATAGCCTATAAGCCCTATCTGTACTCTTTATAATGTCTCCTACTCTACAAGTAAAACCACAAGGGCTTGTTGTTTACTTTCGCACGCTTAATTTTGTACTGTACACATTCCTCATTTATAGTCCTAAATACCGTTACGAACGATTCCCACATTAGTTTTGCGTTGGAGTTCCCATTACGTTTTCCCAATTGATGTGAAAATTTATTTCGAAATTTACAAAAGTCTGCGTGCTGGAAGTTAGGAATTTAGTCGAGTTAGTTGGCTTCGAGTGACTTACTGAGAGGACAAACTCTACCATATTGTGATCGCTATTGCTCAACGGTTCTATTACTTGAAGATCAGTAATTAGCCTATCATCCGTAGTTATTACTAAATCTAAAATACTGTCCAACCTCGTAGGTTCCCCAACCTTTTGAATAAGAAAACTATCCTCGAGAAAATTAACTAAACGATTACCTTCCGCGTCTCCCTGCATTGTATCGTAATTCACGTTGGCGCAATTAAAGTCACCCATAACTAAAGCCTGCTCACTACCGATTATTCTCTTTAGTTCACGATATAACGCTTCGTCCGTAGCAGCTGTTTGATTTGGGGGCCTATATATAACCGCAACAAGAAGTTTGAAATCGTTCAATTTAAGTTCTGCTATAGTCGAATCTATCGGTTCTGGAATTGAGTGCTTTACTTCTATAACGTTCGCAATATTATCTTTGATATATAACATAACACCGCCTCCTCGCCTACCTGTTCTGTTTTTAACAAAAAGTCTATAACCTTTAATTTGATACTCCCCTACAAAGTCACGTGTTTCAGTGCTAAGCCACGATTCATTTATAGCAATTAAATCATAGTCTTTACAAGCAATTAAAGAAAAAAATTCGTTATTTTATTTCGTAGGCTACGAGCATTTAAGGATAGAACCTTCAAATTGTTTGTAATTGCGACACCTTCGCGAGCGCGGGGGAAATTTGTAGAATTTACGCTGGGACCGTTCGGGTTACGGCAGCCTGAAAAGAAGAGACAGTATTATGAAATAGTCTTCCTAAACGCGCAGCTCCAACTTCATTAAGATGAAGTCCATCTTCGAGGAACAAGTCCCTCCTGCCGTAGAAACTGTTCCAAAAATTAGCAAAATGCACTCCTTCCTGTTGGCAAAGAGACTTTAGGTTATTGTTAATATAGGTCGCCTTGCTGTAGAAATCGCTTCGTTGGATAATTCGAGGAAGTATACCTGTTAAAACAATCTTATTAGTTTTCTCCTTTAATCGCTCTAATAAGTCCCAGTACCTAGCCAGCAGTTCTTCCGATCTAGAATTTAAAACGTTATTAGTACCGACATGAATAACATACGTTGTGTCCTCGGCGGTACTGTCTGTAAAATGGTCAACATTATTAGTTATATCCTCCACCCTTGCACCAGGGTAGCAGTAACGGCGCCTACGACGA
Source organism: Bathynomus jamesi (assembly GCA_023014485.1). Classification (NCBI taxonomy): domain Eukaryota; kingdom Metazoa; phylum Arthropoda; class Malacostraca; order Isopoda; family Cirolanidae; genus Bathynomus; species Bathynomus jamesi. Next base: position 96,064 of record JAJOZX010000848.1, on the reverse strand, counting down.
GGGTTTCTCCCACAGAATTCCTCGAGCTGCCCTCGAACAATGGAATCACCAACGAGTCGTATTTCCGGTTCATCAGTATCTTCGAACCCTAAAACAGAAAACTTATTGCTTATTACTGGTAGACAAGGCTTTGCTTTTCTCAATGGGGCTCCATTTCGCACTCGAACGAAGGGTTGGGAACTAGGGGAAGAGAGGGGGCTATTAGTACTATTTATATTACTAATAGAAACTGAGGCAGGAGGGGTCGTAACTGGAGTCTCAAGGGATTCTAATTTTGCCGTCAGGAGCATCACGCTTTCTTCAAGTCTCACCCTGGCCTGCCTCTCACGGTCTAATTCGTTCCTCAGCACTTCCATGCTTGAGCACCACCTGCAAACTAACTGATCATTATTATTAGCCATTGTAAACGCGTAAGCAGCAAATTTCCCTTCACAGCGACTGCAAGTACTTGACGGGGGTGCCAAACACGATGGCTCCTTTTTGCCACTGAGTAACGTTTGCCTCACGACCCATTTTGCAGACTATATCCAACACACACTTTGTTCTTCACCACCTCACGAAACAGATCTGATCCTGTGTGCTACGTCACCGCTACTTGTCACTTACCAATGCTACATCAGCGCCCTCTGTGTGACCTTGAACTTCCTACTATCGGTGCTATTAGGGGTGACTAATTTTTTGCCCGGTGTGCTTATATATATATATATATATATATATATATATATATATATATATACATATATATACAGGGTGTCCCAGAATTAACTATCTATATATATCTATATATATATTATATATATCGGGTCCGCAAAAAAAAAAGGAGCATGACGAAAATTGCTCTCACGCCCGCATTTTTTGCCGGACCCTTAAATGTTATATATCGAGCTAAAGATAAAAGAGCCCAGAGTTGTATAAAACAAATTTCATCAAAATCAGTCATAAAATAAAGATTTTATGGCCACAAACGTGCAATGACTAAAAAAGTGAATTTCCGCGTAAAAATTTAGTTTTTCTCATTTTAAATTATTTTTTTCAGATGCCTAAATAATTTTAATCAATAAAAA
>JAJOZX010000848.1:0-77500 GCA_023014485.1 Bathynomus jamesi | reverse complement strand
GGTGTCAAACGCTTTTTGAAAATCTAAATAGTAAATACACTACATCAACCGCCCGATGTCTATCGTAAACGTCAACCACGCTTTGGAAAAATTCTAAAAGATTAGTTAAGCAAAATTTGTTTCGCCTAAAACCGTGCTGCGTATTTCTAACTAGTTTATGCACTTCTACGTGTTCGACTATACGATCCCTAATTATTGATTCCAGTAGCTTACCTACAACAGACGTTAAACTGATTGGCCTATAATTTCCCGCCGCACCTTTATCGCCTTTCTTAAAGATAGGTGTTACGTTTGCTAATTTGAAATTATCTGCTACGCACCCCTCAGAAATAGACGCATTAAAAATCTTTGTTAGCGGCACAACAATGCTATCTTTTAATTCTTTTAGTTGTATGGGATATATGGAATCCGGCCCCGGTGATTTACGCGTTTTCATTTTATCAATATAGCGCATTACCTCCGCTTCACTAACCACGATATTATCCAAAATATTACCATTATCAAAAGGTATTATGTCAATGACCGTAGGGATATTCGTTAGATCTTCTATAGTAAAAACTGACGTAAAAAATTCGTTTAGCAAGGTAGCCATTTCCTTGTTTTCAGAAACTAGATCTCCGTTTACATTTTTCAAAGGCCCCAAGACGCTTTTTACTGGATTTCTATTATTGACGTATTGAAAGAATCGCTTGGGGTTTTCTTTACCGTCACGAGCTATGGAGATTTCAGTCCCTCCTGCCGTAGAAACTGTTCCAAAAATTTGCAAAATGCACTCCTTCCTGTTGGCAAAGAGACTTTAGGTTATTGTTAATATAGGTCGCCTTGCTGTAGAAATCGCTTCGTTGGATAATTCGAGGAAGTATACCTGTTAAAACAATCTTATTAGTTTTCTCCTTTAGTCGCTCTAATAAGTCCCTATACTTAGCCAGCAGTTTTTCCGATCTAGAATTTAAAACATTATTAGTACCGACATGAATAACATACGTTGTGTCCTCGGTGGTATCGTCTGTAAAATAGTCAACACTATTAGTTATATCCTCCACCCTTGCACCAGGGTAGCAGTAACGGCGCCTACGACGAGGGTTTCTCCCACAGAATTCCTCGAGCTGCCCTCGAACAATGGAATCGCCAACGAGTCGTATTTCCGGTTCATCAGCATCTTCGAAACCTAAAACAGAGAACTTATTGCTTGTTATTACTGGTAGACAGGTCTTTGCTTTTCTCAATGGGGCTCCATTTCGCACTCGAACGAAGGGTTGGGAACTAGGGGAAGAGAGAGGGCTATTAGTACTATTTATATTTAGTAGAAACTGACGCAGGAGGGGTCGCAACTGGAGTCTCAAGGGATTCTAATTTTGCCGTCAGGAGCATCACGCTTTCTTCAAGTCTCACCCTGGCCTCCCTCTCACGTTCTAACTCGTTCCTCAGCACTTCCATGCTTGAGCACCACCTGCAAACTAACTGTTCATTATTATTAGCCATTGTAAACGCGTAAGCAGCAAATTTCCCTTCACAGCGACTGCAAGTACTTGACGGGGGTGCCATGCTTTTAATTAGTTGAACAACAAAAAAAAAAAACGAGCGTTTGGAAATTAATAAATTACAACGTAGGTCTACCGCGTTCTTGAAACGCAGAAACAGGTTCTTGTAACACAAATTTATACTAAATTAATATAGAATTAAGCTACCGACAAAAGATCTGTAAAAGAAGAGTATTTATAACACTTATCTGTCCGCGATTCGACCCGATTTTTTTCCTTTTTTTCACACGGTTTCTGACGACACACTACCTGACCTCTCGAAGCACGGAAAAATGGACCTTATGACCACGTTTTCTGACTGATTTGAAAAACAAACAAGGCAAGCCACGTGCAGTAGCCTTGGTTTGATCAAATAATATAGTACTGAATAACGTCAATAAATGAAATATATTCGTTAGTGAATGATTAGTAGCACGAAGTAATTTAGTTAAGAATGCACGGAACACTTTTTTTTTTTAAACACTTCAACGAAAACCACTTATTCAATTGATAACACTTGACACTCGATAAAACACGTCTGTTCACAAGGAAAGACTGATCACATATCTATATATATCTATAGTATCTATATATATCTATATCTAATATATATATATTAGGGTGCTTTTAAAAACAAAGTGTGAATTTCGGGTCACGGAACCCCGCAAATGATGAGGTTCCGGGAGCAAATAAAGCACATGATTTTTTTGGAAAATCATCAAATATTTAGAAGTTGCCCGAAGACCCCAAAGTTTTACCCATATGCTCATTTATTTATGCGCCCTTTTTAAGTCACTTCTAGTGTTTATTAACCCATTGATACACAGCGTCCCCAAAATTAGAAATTGCATTTGTCAATTGCGTTCTGATAATCCATATTTCTTTACTTCAGTATACCAACAAATGAATTTTCTTTAATTCTAAATCGTTTTCTCTTAATTACTCACGTCTTTCATGCATTTACGTAATGGTGGCCAAGAAGCATCACAGTTCTCATAACGGTAAGTGTTATTTAAATAATTCATATATTTCAAACGTTTTTTTTACTTAGCACTGTAATGAATGGTATTATGAATTGTTTGTAAGTATAATGACTTGTTTTACCGGCAATATTTTTGTTTCCAAAAATAGTTATAATGTTTAATTTTTATGCGTATAAAATTTTGGACGCTCTCTGCTTCAGCGTATTGCAATCATCTTTTTTCGCATCGTCTGAGTGAAATAGTGTAGTGTACCGTAGATTATTTTAAATTTATATATGGATTGGATATACTGTAAATGGTTATGTATGCATGATTTCGCAAAATTATTATAATTTTAATACATATTGTGTTCATGGGTTATCAGCCAATCATTGTTTGAACACAGATTACGGTTACAAAGAGGGTGGCTTATTTCTACACATTTTCCTGAGGTACTTTATCCATGAATGGGTTAAATTAACTTACCAATTTCACTGTTTTGTCTTATTCACAGATAACTGGTGAACGATGGCGGCATGTACAAGATCGAAGAAATCAATCTGGCTTGTGGGGTCATCAAGTCCTACTATTGCCGGTCAGCAATTACCTTCAAGAGGTGATGTATTGAAGTACCTTTTCCATCTCCACAATGAAGAGAAGAAATCCTTAGCTGAGAGTGTGTCCTCGACATCACAAGCCATCATTGAAATCTGGGTGACAGAAGGTTTACCGACGAAACATCCGCACGACGTCAAGAAGCACGTCCGGAAATTGCATGACGAATGGCAGGGTTTGAAGAAGAGAATTTCGCGGAAAACGAAGACCAATTTGGACAACCAGGCTGCGTTCAGGTCAAGCTTGAACAACCTTTTCGACATTGGTCACCAAAATGCCCTAAATCTTATCAAAATTCAGGAGGACAAGGACTTCCTGCTTGCTCAAAGGGAGGAGGGTCGGAGAGGAAGGATTGGAAATGTCGACAAGAAGATTGCCAAAAAAGTCGCAAGGGCCCAAGAAAGAACTGCTCAGGAATTGAAGCGGAAAGACAGGCATGTGCAGGAAATGGAAGAAATCTCTGCTACCGTTGTTATGGAAACCTCATCGTCAGCGTCATCAAGTGAGGAAACAAGTCCCGAAAGAAAGCCAGTTACATAGTCGGCTCCAAAACATCGCTGGGACGACGGCAATCAGTTCGGAGGTCGCTGCGGCATTGGACCGCATGCGGATGAGCGACAGGGCAGCTGCTCGTGTTCTCATCCCCTTTGGCATGCAAATGGGTCAGGACATAAGTGAGATGTGCCTCAGTCCAAGTGCTATTCGGGCCAGCAGATCCAGGTACAGATCAGCCCACGAAGCAGAGGTGAGAGCTTCCTACAAGCCTGAATGCCCTCTTGTTCTTCACTGGGATGGAAAATTTATGGCAGACTTAATGGGAAGAGACAAAATCGACCGTTTAGCCATCTTAGTTACCGGGGATGGGATGAGCAAGACTCTAGCCATCCCCAAACTCCCAGACTCCAAGGCAGAAAGGACAGCAATCGTCATCATCGAAACCATCGAAAACTGGGATTTCGCCAGAAGATCAAAGCTCTTTGCTTTGACACGACAGCCACCACACCGGCATCCATGGAGGAGTGTGTGTGCGAGTAGAGCAGGCTCTCGGGCGTGAAATGATTTACTTTGCGTGTCGACATCACGTGCTGGAACTGCTGCTTGAAGCAGTATTTTCTTTCCTTGTTGGAGACCTTTCCAAAGGACCTGAGATTACGATTTTCCAGAGCTTCCGTAATGTTTGGCCGCAACTGAAATTGAATGAATACTCCACTACCGCGGACGAAGAGGACACGGCTGCAGTGATCAGTCCCTGGGCCGAGATGATGATTCATGAAGCAAATGACCTTCTGAAAGTGAAGCATCCCAGAGATGACTACAAAGAGCTTCTTGAACTTGTAGTCATTTTCTTGGGAGGAGTACCTCACGGACGTCGGAGTCCTGTGTTCATGGCTCCAGGGGCTTTGCACCAAGCACGGTGGATGGCGCGTGGAATTTACTCTTTCAAGATTTGGATGTTCAGATACCAGTTCACGATGCACATGAACCAATGTCCTTCAACATCTCATGGAGCAAGTAGCAGTGACCGCCTGATTTCTGGGTTGCGGGACTTCTGTCTCTTCGTTGCTCAAGATTACGTCCTTCCGTGGTTTTCAGCAAGAGAAGCAGCAAGCGCTCCACGAAGCGACTTAGCCCTCCTTCAAAAGTTGCAAAACACCAACGCCGCTGGGTACAAGAGTTTTAATCGGCATCTCTGGTACCTCAATGAGGTAAACGTGGGCCTTGCACTATTCGATCCTGCAGTCGATGATGATGAGAAGCGGAAAATGGTAGAGAATATGAATTCCGTTGAAGGGTCAGAAGCTCCCCCCCGACGAGTCTGGATTCCAGATCCAAGAGGAAAGACCCTGGCAGACTTTTGCTCTTCCAATACGTACAATCTGTTCACCCTTCTAGATCTTCCGGTCGATTTCCTGCAAGAGGATCCATCAAACTGGGAAAACAACACCAGCTTTGGTTCAGCAAAGATCAGGGTGGATTCCTTAAATGTAGTGAATGATGCAGCAGAGCGAGGCATAACATTGATTCAAGAATTCACGAAGGCTGGAAGGACTCGGAACGAAGAGCAGATGCAGTTCATGATTCAAATCGTCGAAGAACATCGTAAAGTCTTGCCGACAGCCTCCAAAGCCACTTTGATGAAAAAATGAACGCCAACACTCGAGGTGTCATGTACTTTAATCGTTATTTATGAATTTAGTGAATATACTCACACGATATATTTGTTCTGAATACTTATTGGAGGTGTATATTGGAGATGCAATTTATCATTTAAACTGAGAATTAAAATTTCCATTGCCCTATAAATTGAAAATACCTATCAGCTGTGGGCAACCTCTAAATGTTGTTGGATTACAAAGAAATTTTGCCTGTTCTGTTTTCTCATGTATCCTCACAAAATAAAGGGTTCCGCTCCCTTGCATTTTCATTTCGCATTTTTCACCATATACCATAAACCAGGGGTGGGGAAACCCTCGCCCGCGGGCGAAATTTCGCCCACGAGCTAATTTCAATTTGCCCGCTTAGGTATTTATTATTTACTAAAAATTATTTATTTACAGCCCAGCAAATAGCTTTTTAAAATACATCTTATATACAGCGTGTCCCAAAGAAATGTATACCCACTTTGTTCGATAATACCAGCTATGAGGATAATAAATATATTACTTTTTATATGTTTTTTTAATAAAGAATTTTCTCCTGAATCTAAATATGTAATTATTTTTATTAAAAATTGAAAAACAAAAATGTTACAGATGTTTAAATTATAATTATTATTTTCGAGACTTCATGTGCGATATTTTCTAATATTTTTGCACGTATACGAGATAAGTTTGAAACCGACGGCACTGTGCAAAACTTACAAAAACAACGTTCTGGAAGACGTCGAACATCTCAGATAAAGTGTCATTTAACCATGGAATTTGTAAATTTTTTGAATTAACTAATAATTACAACATTTATGCTTCAATATCAACACTAAACATAAGTATCTCAAAACAGTCGGTTAAAATATTAGAAAATATCGCACATGAAGTCTCGAAAATAATAATTATAATTTAAACATCTGTAACTTTTTTGTTCTTCAATTTTTAATAAAAATAATTACATATTTAGATTCAGGAGAAAATTCTTTATTAAAAAACATATAAAAAGTAATATATTTATTATCCTCATAGCTGGTATTATCGAACAAAGTGGGTATACATTTCTTTGGGACACGCTGTATATAAGCTTAAAATTTGCCAGACGCCCGCGGAGGTGTTTATGTTATCGATTTTCGCCCTTGGTACTGAAAAGTTTCCCCACCCCTGCCATAAACACACCCTAATATATATCTATATCTACATATATCTATATATATATTAGGGTGTGACCGTTGCCCTCCAAAAATCAAAAAAATGGTCCTACAATGCTGTTCAAAGTTTTAGTGTTGTGTATTTATCTAGGAAACACCCCTGTAAATTTTCTTGGAGATCGGTGCATGTTTGAGCTAGCACCGTCGTACCAGCATGTATTGCTATTTCAGCTTATGAACTTCATAAATAAGTGTGAAAATAGCACATTTTATCAGATTTTCATTTCCGGGTCTGGAACGCTGACCCACAAATTTTCCATGTATTATTTTATTGCATTTAATTTTAATGATGCTTTTCTTTTCCCTTGACAGTGATTTGATGTGAATAGAGAATTTAATCATGGATAACACGGCAAGATGATGAGTATGTCAGAATGTTATTGGGCACCGTACCCCGAGAAGAAAAAAGGAAATAAAGGGCTGCAAACTGCCAACTAATAGGCAGGTCTTACTATGTCTGTTAGCAAACCTTCGGGATATGCATTGGGACCAGGCTTTATCTGCCACCATTGACAATGTGCTTTTGCTTACCAGAAGGCGAATGTCCCGACCATTACAGGCAGGAACAATATTGGCCGAGTAATTAAAACTTACTATGACAAAGACTACATGATGCTTATGAAAAAAAATGAGATGAGGATAGAAGACGGGCTGATGATCCTGGAATTATGAAGTTTAAATCAGAATTGAGCCTGACGATGAAATTTTATAAGAACACAGTGTTGAAAGACATGCGGCGCTGCGAAAAAGGGGAAAACTCAGGCCGAACAAGATGCCATCGATACTGACATACTCTTTATGAAAAGCATGCTAAGTGACAGAGTAGCTACCTACTCTGGGGTAAACAAAGTACTCACAGAAAAGGTTCAGAAGCGACAGAAAAGGCAGATGCGAGAAGAGAAGCGACAAGAGAGAGAGAGCAATGTGATCATGCTGAGAATGTACAGGCTGATATTGATTCACCTATTAGCTCTGATGAGGACGATGACATTGATGAGGCCAGCACTGCTGAACCAAAGAGAAAACATCGGAGAACAGTGAAAGAGGGAGTTTCAATTTTTGTGCCCCATGATATTCTGAAGTCGGCAGAACTTGTTTCATGCAGTGTTCGAAACAACATCTCGCCGACCCAGCTGAGTGCAATTGTGTACTCCCTTGTATCTGCATGTGGTGGAGATACATCAAAGCTGAGTCTAAATGCAAGGACGGCCCCCACCGATACCGAACTTCCATCGTGTCAGAAATAAGTTTAAAAATCATGGATGAATGGCAACCATCAGACAAAGTACTGGTGCACTGGGATGGTAAACTTATGGACACGCTCGATTCCAAAGGCACTGATGACCGCCTGCCCATTCTTGTGTCTGGTGTCAATGGCACAAAGCTTCTTGGAGTCCCACCTCTTCCGCATTTGACTCAAAAAGCTGGCCTGGTTCAAGGAGACTTGATATCAACAGCAACCAAACAACTTCTGGTCGATTGGGAGTGTGAACAGAATGTCGTTGGTATGGTTTTCGACAACTTCATCCAATACAGGTAAACCTATTTCAAACATCAGCGTGAATTTATCACGACATTAATACCAAAATACAGTGAATGATTTAACAGAAATCTGCAAAAAGCACGTGCCTGAAATGGTGGCCTTAAACTACAATTACATTTTTTTTCCAGGACAAAAAACAGCTGCTTGCGTCTCCCTCCAAAAGGAATTAGAGCGTGCCGTATTCTGGTGCGCCTGTCGCAGGCATGTGGGCGAAGTCATCCTAGGTGTTTGCTGGGATTGCTTGAAAGTGAGGGCTCTTCAAGTCCAAACATAATGGTTTTCCAGAGGTGAGTCATAAGCTTTACAAAATAACAAGGAATATTATTATCTAATGAACAAATTTAGTGGAATTTCTTTTATTAGACTTATAAGATATACTAACACCAAGCAAATGATCGATCATATCAATCTTAATACCCCTAAAACAATATTATAGATTAGTACGAAATACAATAATCCCAATAATTGCATTTCTAGGTTCAAGAACCATTTCTCTCAACTGGCGTACAATGAAAAAAAGAAATACTACTACCCCGCAATGCCTGGAGTGTTTGAGGAGCGCCAGCAGGAGATGGCTGACTTCTTCCGTGAATCTCTAGCCCAACCATTTACACGTGGCGTCTACAAGGAGCTGGTAGAGCTTTGTCTGCTGCTTGTAACTAAAGGATCCGAGCCAGTGAACTTCACAATGGTCTACCCCGGCGCACTTCACAAAGCAAGGTGGATGGCTAAACTGCTCTATACCCTCAAGATTGTTCTTTTGTCAGGCCAGATCAAAGAGCAGTTTCCCAAAGCCGAGGTTGTGACTAAAAGTCAAATCAGCAAGTTAGAACGGTTTGCTGTGTTCACAGTCGCTGTTTATGTCCCATGGTGGATTGTTTGCCCCGTTCCAGCAAGTGCGCCACTGAATGACTTGAATTTGGTCGAAACCTTGGCTGAATTTGCCCCATATGACGCCACAATAGTTGACAAAGCACGTGTGGCACTCGGTAGACACACTTGGTACCTAACTGAGGAGTTGGCCCCACTGGCTTTGTTCTCGTCCTAAGTACAAGAAAGGACAAAAGAGGAGATGAGGAAGGCCCTTCTTTGCCATGAAGGCACTGAAGTTACTAAGAGAGTGGGGCTCAATCATGGGGGCTATGGAAAGCCATATCTTCCCCCTGTCCCAGAAAGTGGCACTGCCCTGGTGGACCTAATTGGGCCTGACTCAAGCCGGTTCTTCACTATTTTAGGCATGCCCTATCAGTTTCTCCACAGTCCAGCCAGTGAATGGGCGGATCATGATGACTACCTGAACATGAAACGGGTTGTGGACAAGCTTCAGGTCGTCAATGAGGCTGCAGAGCGTGGTGTAAAACTTTGTCATGACTTTCTTAATGTTGCCAGGGATGAGGAGCGCTTTCAAGAAGTCCTTCAAGTAGTTGAAAATGACAGACTCCGCGTTCCTAATCAGCGCAAACGATCATCTGTTTCCGAACAGAAATCATGGTTTCTTGCTCTAGAGAAATAATACCTTGTGAATATATGATAAAACCCCTTAATGTACCATGAGAGAATAAGAATGATTAACTTTTTTGTGTTAGTGATAACAGCTTTTAATTAAGACAGGCAAATGATTTGTGTTAATATCCCTTATGATGGTTGTGTAATCTCATATATAGGCGCGTATACCGTATAAGCAAAATCGCTATTTTTCAAATTGCTGGTGCTCACTCGAATATGCATGAATCTTCAAAAAATTGCACGTGGGTATTTTTTATGTCAATATGCAACAGCAAAATTTTGAACAGCATTGTAGGACAAAGTTGGGGCAACTGTCACACCCTAATATATACAGTATATATATATATTATATATATATATAATATATATATATATATCTATCTATCTATCTATCTATCTATCTATCTATATATATATATATATATCTATATCTATATATCTATCTATATATCTATTTATATATCTATATCTATTTATATATTTATATATTTATCTATATATATCTATATATATCTATATAAAGGGTGTCAGGAAATGATTGCTCCCCCCCCCCCCCCCCCTGTACAGAAGAAACTGAAAGGAATAGAAAAAAAACAGACAAAACCACGCGAAAGAGCGTTTAATTTTGAATAAAAAACACTTGTTTTAATATCGGGTGTTGCCCCCATTTGCAGCTCTGACGGCCATTAATCGACGGGGGTATGATCCCAGAAGTGTCTCAAAGAGATCGGTATCATGACTCATTTCTTCAAGGACTTCGTTGATCTTTGCAGTCATAATTTCTGTTGAATACCGATTCTGAATGGGTTGTTCCAGCATTAAGGACTCCACCCGATCCTTCATGATGGATCCGACATGTTCACAGACATTAAGATGGGGAGAATTGCCAGGCCATTCATTATTTCCGAAAAAATCAATGTTATTGTCCTTAAGCAGTTGTTGAGTCGCAAGTGCTTTCATACAGGGGGCTTTGTCGCGAAGAAAGGTTGCCTGTTCAACATCCAAAACACACTCGGGGTCTTTCAAAAACGGAATTACATGTTGGGCTAAAATTACATTTCGAAAATAAGGCCCATCCCAACTGGTTCCTCTTGGTTTGATAACCCAGATGAGCTTCCGAATAGAGAACATAATGAAAACACCCACACATGCTGGATTTTTTACTATTTCTCGATACTTCTGGTCGTCTGGGACTTCATCAGGAGTTGTTGCCCAAACCCGATCATTCTGAAAATTTGGTTTTCTGGAGACATAAACGAAGAATTCATCGCTGACAACCAAGTGAAGGAAATCGTCTTCCGTCCATTCCTCAAGATAATCACAAAACCATAGCCGATCTTCAATATTAAGATCACTCTTCCGTGGCTTAGCTATTTCATGCCAAGCACTCAAGCCTTGGCGAACTCGAAATTGATGCACAAGTTGCCGATTGTCTATCTTACCACGACGGATAAGTATCTCTTTCGCTACCTCAGAGCAGCTCTTCTTTCGGCGCCGTGATGCAGTAAGCACAATGTCTTTCGATTCTTGAGATAATTTCTCCGGTCTTCCTCCTCGAAATTCTGTTTCACAATCTTCAGGATTCTTATTCCAATTCCTTTTGACAAAGTCTTCTGATCTTTTTAATCTCTCAGCCACCGAGTGTCGAGTTATGAAAGTTGCACCAGCTTCCTTTGCTTCACGAAATGTGACAGCTCGAATGCGGTCAAGAACTCGCTTTTTCTCTGAATCGTTCAAAATAGATGATGCCATGGTTTCTGTGGGAAAAAAAATGGTAAGAATTAAAATCACAGGAATAGAATATAATGGTTTTTATTCAGATTTTAACGCTCTTTCAAGTAGTCTCGCCGGTTTTTATCTATCTCTTCTAGTTTTTGCTCTACAGGGGGGGGGGGGCAATCATTTCCTGACACCCCATATATATATATATATATATATATATATATATATATATATATATATATATATATATATATATATCTATCTATATACACACAGCGTGTCCCAAAGAAATGTATACCCACTTTGTTCGATAATACCAGCTATGAGGATAATAAATATATTACTTTTTATGTTTTTTAATAAAGAATTTTCTCCTGAATCTAAATATGTAATTATTTTTATTAAAAATTGAAGAACAAAAACGTTACAGATGTTTAAATTATAATTATTATTTTCGAGACTTCATGTGCGATATTTTCTAATATTTTAACCGACTGTTTTGAGATACTTATGTTTAGTGTTGATATTGAAGCATAAATGTTGTAATTATTAGTTAATTCAAAAAATTTATAAATTCCATGGTTAAATGACACTTTAAGATGTTCGACGTCTTCCAGAACGTTGTTTTTGTAAGTTTTGCACAGTGCCGTCGGTTTCAAACTTATCTCGTATACGTGCAATTGTAATCCGCGTTGGTGGTTCCGTTTCAAATTCCCGTCTCAACTGTCTTTGGACTTCTTTTATGTTTTCTGATTTCAAGTACCACTTTAATACAAACTTACGTTGGTCGAATGTTAGTCTTAAGTTGGCCATTTTTAAGGGCAATTCTCACTTACAGTAGAAAAGAACAAACGTCGCAGAGTTATAAGATGTTAGATAAGGTTAGAGCAAAACTGTAGTCTTGCCTAATTAGAACTCAACGAAATGGCTAGGATAAGCTAGGCACTAAACATAAGTATCTCAAAACAGTCGGTTAAAAGGCAGGCCAGGCCATAAAAAAAAATATTAGAAAATATCGCACATGAAGTCTCGAAAATAATAATTCTAATTTAAACATCTGTAACGTTTTTGTTCTTCAATTTTTAATAAAAATAATTACATATTTAGATTCAGGAGAAAATTCTTTATTAAAAAACATATAAACAGTAATATATTTATTATCCTCATAGCTGGTATTATCGAACAAAGTGGGTATACATTTCTTTGGGACACGCTGTATATATATACACACAGTGGTGTAGTGCTAAATAAAGAAGTGATGGAACGCATTTTGAAAGTGTTACTCAGATGCGGGGGGGACAATGGCGAGCGCGGCGAGCCCATACAGCTGGGGGTCCGGGGGCACTGTAAGGCCCCCGGGAAATCTTTTGAAATCTGACCAATTTCAGGGATATTTTGAGGTCATATGCACTGGATATTAGGATATATTCCAAGGTTGAAAATGCAGTATTTCCAGTGTCATTAGATATACGACATCCAGTACGATCAAAAAATAGCTAACAACTGGAATGATTAACTAAAAAAAAGTTAACTGGTACGCCGTGGTGACTGTTTCACCAGATCTTTATAGGCTAGCATTGCCTCAGTCGAAGCTAAAAGAAATGAAACAGTTAATGATTCTTTCTCATATTTCTTCTAGGGTGGGAATTAAAATTTCATGACGTTAGAGATTTGTAAGTTCGGATTTATTTGAAATAGTGAGGGAACGCCGTTCCGTCTACCAAAAAAAGTAAGGGAACGCCGTTCCCACAGCACTACACCACTGTATACATATATATATATATATATATAGGAGGGAACAAAGGGCAAGCGCCAGCAATATATATTGAAAATAGTGACGTATGTAAAATGTACAGTGCTGTGCCCGCTAACTCCTGAAATTAACGCCGCCAACTACCATGAAATTTAGCGCTGCTAACGGTAACGCTAATTTTGTCGCTAAAATTTTTTAAACCATCCCAATTTATATATGTTTTGCCTTCCTTAATTTACTTACATATTTTAGTACTCATCTTGATATAATTGGTTGCTAAGGTACAAAAAATTTGACGTCATAGTCTACGAAAATTAAATTTTTTTATGTAGGAGTGGAGCTCCTTTCGTATATATTAATAGGGAAAACAAAACAGAAAAGTAAATCCTATTCAATTTATACAATTGGTTTTGAAAAAATTAGCGATTGACTTTCTCTGAAAACTTAGCGCCGCTACCCGTTTCCCGAACAATTTTGAAAATTAGCGGCGCTAATAGTATAGCTAATAAAAAGTTAGCGTCCCTAACAGAGCCGTTTCCTCCAATAAGCGAAATAAGCGCCTGCCTAGGGCCCCGCTTCAAAAAGGTGTAGGAGCCAAAATTTCTGAAAGATACGATAGGGATTGAATTCGAAACAGTCTTTGTATTTATTGAGTGAAAGGTTTTTAAAAATGTAAAAATGTTTTTGTTCAAAATGTGCAGTGTTAATTATGTTTAAAAATTACAACAAAAGAAACACTACCTTTCAATGAAAATTTTCATTTTGGTAATGTAAATTTGGCTTAGTGTGTGCAATGCTAATTATAGGCATATTCTTTAAAATAAATAAAGTTAGTAACAATTTCGCTTTCTGTCCTATTTATGCCTATCTCTCTCTCTCTCTCTCTCTCTCTCTCTCACATATATATATATATATATATATATATATATATATATATATATATATATATATATATACAGGGCGTCCCAAAAAAATGTATACACACTTTAACAGCTGATAGCTCAATTGATGTTTCTTTCTTTCCAAGTTAAACCCATTAGAATTAATAATGGCAGTCAGACTAAGCTTTGAACAAAGGAAATTCATTCTAAAATGCTACTGGAAGTGTGAAAACGCAGTTGAAGTGCAAAGACAGTTTAGGAGGGAGTTTCAAACAGACTCAGCGACAAACAGATCCACCAACGCGACTTACCATCACTCGAATTAGAGATAAGTTTGAAGCCGATGGAACTGTTCAGAATGTCCACAAGAAGCGTTCCGGAAGACCACGGACATCGACAAGCCCCACAAAGCAAGAAAGAGTACTGGAAACGTATCACCAAAGTCCAAGAAAATCTGTGCGGCAAGCGAGTCGTTAGGTAGGAATTTCAGAATCGTCTGTCCAACGCATTTTGAAGTGCTGTCAATGGAAAAGTTACATTCCAAGATTAGTCCATGCTATTAATGAAGATGATCCGGACCGAAGAGTGGAGTATTGCGAGTGGTACTTGGCACGATGTGGATGTGGATTGGACGAAGGGGTTTCGTAGAATACCCTCCGCGTTCACCAGACCTCACACCACTAGACTTTTTTTTATGGGGATACTTAAAAGACAAAGTCTACGCTATAAAACCTGCAACAGTCGCTGAATTGAGAGCAGCCATTAACGAGAATGCACACAAATACCAAACGAAATGTTTCGTGATGTTTGCGATTCCATTGCTTCGCGTTATCAGCAGTGCCTGAACCAGAACGGACGTCAGTTTGAAAACAGGCGTTGACAAAACAATTAAATAATGTCTGTAGATTCTATTACATTTTGAAAATGAAATATATTTTAATAAACACTGCCTTTATAATTATTTAAAGTGTGTATACATTTTTTTGGGACGCCCTGTATATATATATATATATATATATATATATATATATATATATATATATATATATATATATTTAATTTATCATCGAAGTAAAGCCGCCCCCTGATGACAATTTTTATGTAATTTCACTCATTCAATAATTCCCATGCTAATGTATGACTCATTTCTTTCCGAACTGAATTCACACGCGTGACGCAGACGGTTTCTTGATTTCACTTGCGAAACACAATAGTTTGTGAGACGCTCCGTTCTCCAACGTTCTCAGGTAACGTCAACCACTTGTGTGGTGGCGTAGTTAGGTTCCGTTCCTTTGACTATACAGTATAAGAAGGGGGTCAGCGCCCTTAAGGCAGATTCGGAGGAAACCGGTCTCCGGGGTGGAGAGGTGCATTCCACCTCGTTAGGGAATTGCTTTTGGAATTGGAAGATTAATGGGTTTTCAATTGGAGTCTGACTTTAGGGAAAAAGGCAGTAGCTTAGCAATTGACTCATACAAGCTTGGAGACTCAGAACGGACAAGGGTGTCTTACAGGGGTCTCTGGCTTATTTAATATCTTACAATCAAGAAGTAACTATTATATTTATGGAACTTTTATTATTATTAACTCTCTGTTCTGTGTAAAAGAAACATTTGATTCACTATAACTGATTAAATTTTATCTGACCTAAATTCGAATTAAAGACCGTATAAGCCGTCGAGTTTCTTTAATCTTTGGACTTTAATAACTGGGAAAAGAAAATCACGAGCCCACATACTGTAGTACTCCGCGATTGTTCCTCCAAAGACGCCGGCGGTGGGAATCGGCTTCTGACCTGCTGCTCCAACTGACACCACAGATGCTCGATAATGTTAAGATCCGGGATTGTGGAGGCCAATCCAAGCGTTCTACTTCACTAACATGCTCTTCAAACCAGTTTTTAACGACCCCAGCGGTGTGGATTGGTGCATTATCATCCTGGAAGACGGCGCCGCCATTGGGAAACAGCGTTTGGACCATGGGATGGACCTGGTCAGCCAATATTGACAGATAGACCTGGGCGTTAACCCTACCATGCAGTACTACAGCCGGGCCAAGAGTATTCCACGATATTGCTGCCCAAACCATCACAGATCCGCCTCCATGCTTAACGGTTGGGGTCAGGCAGTCTGGGTCATAAGCAAAGCTGGGCACAAACCGTTAATCCGTTAATCGTTAATTAACGAAGTTAACTTTTTCGTTAACGATTTAACTTTTAAGTTAACTTTGAAAATCATTATCGGACTAATTAACTTCCGTTACATTTAACTTCCGTTAACTCAAGTCCGTTAACCCAAAAAAATTCATAAATAAACGTTTAAAAGTTTCTATTATTTTCAGTGCTGAGCAGGTGCGCAATTAATCCGCCACTGTTAATAGTGATGAACGAATTTCCATTTCCGCAGTGCAAAATCAGGCGATATATTTGTTTCCGTCGCCACAATTTGTGTCTTACCAAATATGGTAGTTATTTATGGAGGGTACAGTCGAGGAGGCCATGAAGCAGCAGTCCAACGAAGTGGGCAGCAACAGTGGAGGCAGCAACAACGAGGAGGAGGAGGAGAGGAGGATGACGTCTTCAGTGCTGTCATCCAGACAAAAGAGAGCAGCAGAAGCCACAGGTCACTCAAGGGCAAGGCCCAGAACTTGGTCAAGACCTGGCTGGAGACCAACTCCAAGGACTTGCTGACAGATGCTGCCTTCTTGGGTGAGCAAGTGTTGGTGGACTTGTTCATCAAGTTCAACACAGCCATCCCCTCCAGTGCTGCAGTGGAGCGTTTGTTCTCTATGGGCAAGGACATCCTGAGGGCCAAGAGATCATCCCTGTCTGATGAAAACTTTGATATGCTAATTTTCATGAAGGGCAACATGCATCTCATGGACAAAATGGAGAACGAGAAGAAGAGGGAAAATTAAATTATATATATATTGTGTTTTTCATTTTTTTTATAATAAAAGTTAACGTTAACGGTTTATCGGTAACTTCCGTTACATCTTTAACGAATTAACGGATTAACGGTTAACGAAGTTAACTTTTTGGTTAACGGATTAGCGGTTAACGAAGTTAACTTTTTGGTTAACGGTGCCCACCACTGGTCATAAGCATCTTTAGGCTGTCTCCAGACGTAAACTCGACCGGAACATGCAAATAGCGTAAAGGAGGATTCGTCGGAGTAGACTACATTCTTCCACCGGTCCATTGACCAATTCTTATGGTCATTACACCATTTTTGCGCCGCTCAATGTTGATGTGCGAAAGGAAGGGTTTGGCAATTGCAGCCCTCCCATGGTATCCAGCTCCATGGAGCTCGCGACGTACAGTTCTGGTCGATACTGGGCTTGCAAGATGCTGGTTAAGCTCTGCAGTCACTTTTGGAGCTGTGGTCTTATGGTTGTTTGTCACAATGCGCTTTAGCACCCGGCGGTCTCGATCACACAGCTTCTTCTTGCGTCCGCTATTGCATTTGTCGGTGCTTGTCTTTCCATGGTTTTGGTATGCAGACATGACCATAGAGACAGTTCCTCTGGATACATTGAACATCTGAGCGGTTTTCGTCACCGATGCACCAGCCATCCGCGCTCCGACAATTTGCCCCCTTTGGAAGTCTGACAGGTCTTTCATAACTGCTAATTCATAATTCACTCAGATCTGTAAAAACAACGTGAGGGTTATAACGACGTATACACTCTCTGTTACGCATTTAAATAGGTTTGCCAGTCATTTGACCGTTTACTTTGTGTCTGAGCAGTCCGTAAAGATAACCGGTGAAATCGGCGGGTGTTCATATTATTTTGTCTAACCCCTGTATATATATATACGTGTACTGTATATATATTAGGGTGGTCCAAATCCATAGGGGGAAATTTCAAAATTGTCTTAGATAGTCTCCACAAGTGCGGTTTTTGTCCATTTAGTGTCCACATGGTCTGTGCAAAATTGCAGCGTGATTGGTGAATATTTAGAGGTCGCCCCACTCTGAATATATATATTATATAATGTACTTTTTCTTCCGTAGGTCCGATGGCTCAAACTCGATCAATTCCAAAAGTTTGGCTTCTAGGGATGGCAACTGGAACTTTATCCACGTCAAGGCTCCCTACATGCCTTGACGCCCTCCTCTTGGGGCAATACCACCACATCAATCAAAAGCAAACCACCTCCGACAGTCTGAACCAGGCATGCCAGAGGGTGATTGAAGTCTGGACC
The DNA here is from genome assembly GCA_023014485.1 of Bathynomus jamesi. Classification (NCBI taxonomy): domain Eukaryota; kingdom Metazoa; phylum Arthropoda; class Malacostraca; order Isopoda; family Cirolanidae; genus Bathynomus; species Bathynomus jamesi. The sequence continues at coordinate 59,436 of JAJOZX010000848.1, read as the reverse complement.
CGAGCGCGGATCCCAACTCAACGGATCGACTCCTGTGTCCGTAAGCTTTCAAAGCTTTTAGACCGCTACAAAACACTCAAGAAGCACAGGACCAGGCAACGTGCCAGCGATAGAATGAATGAAGACATCTTCAAAGCGGACATCCAGGAACTGTTTGACATCGCAACCAGTGATGCCATGAGCACAATCGTCAACGTTGAGGACCGAAATTTCCTGTCCATGCAGCGCAAGGACGTCAATTCTTGCAGCATGGCTGGCATTGATAAGGAAACGACTACACAAGAGGACAGAAAGCGATCCAGAATGGAGAAGGAAGCCAAGAGGAAGGCAAGGCATGAAGCAACACAGAAAGATTTGGAAGAAGCAGGAGTGTCATCAATTGATCTTTCCTCTTCTTTTTCTTCCCTTTTTTCGCAAGACGACGACGACTATAGACTATCGGTTCCGATTCCTTCTTCGTCTGAAGCTCCGGCACCAAAGCGTCCCAAGAACAAGGTTACGAACATTTTCCAATCTCCAGAAGTCATTGGAGCAATGGATCGCACCAATCTTTCTGACCGGAATGCTGTTTTCGTAACTGGAGCTGTATTACAGGCCGCGGGGCATGATCTGTCTGGGATGACGTGCTCTCGGAGCTCTATTCATCGCTACAGAGAAAGTGGGCGAGAACAGGCAGCTCGAGAAGACCTAGAATCATTCTCTCTAGAAGACCCTGTCCTTCTCCATTGAGACGGAAAGCTTCTCCCCGGCATTGAAGAAGACGAATGTGCATCGGATAGCAATCCTTATAACATTCAATGGACAGGAGAAGCTGCTTGGTGTCCCAAAGATGAAACAAGGAACTGGAGAAGCACAGGCCCAGGCATGCCTTCAAACTATGAAATTATGGAACGTGGAACAGCATGTGAGAGGTCTCGTCTTCGATACCACTGCGTCAAACACGGGTTTACATCGCGGAGCCTGTGTCAGGATTGAAGAAGCATTGGGTCACGAGCTAGTTTGGATCGGTTGTCGACATCATATACTTGAAGTCGTACTTGCTGATGTCTTTGCCTCAATATTTGGCTCAACAGGAAGTCCTGAAACAGGCCTTTTTAAGCGATTTCAAAAGGAATGGCCATCTCTCTCCCACGAAGCATTTGTCTCAGCATCGGACAGCTTGTTCGAGAACCCTCAACTCCAAGAGATGAGAAAAGAGATGCTCACTTACTTACCTAACGCTCTTCAGGCAAGCCAACCTCGTGACGACTACAAGGAGTTCCTTGAACTATCTTTGCTCTTCCTGGGGGGAAAGACTGGTGGTCAACTCTTTATCCGAGCTCCGGGTCCCATGCACCACGCGAGATGGATGGCGAAGGCGATTTATGCGCTCAAAATCTACCTCTTTCACTATCAATTCAAGCTCACAGCACGCGAAGAACGAAACGTGACTCAGCTGGCTTTATTTGTCAGTCTGATTTACGTCAAGTACTGGCATGAAGCGCCAATGGGGACACAAGCTCCTCTCAATGATCTCAAAATGCTGCATCTTCTGGAAAAATATTTACACGGAGGAGCTGCACAAGCGGCGAAGACAGCTCTAAGACGCCACCTGTGGTACTTGTCGGAGCATCTGATTGGACTGGCCTTCTTCGATAATAGGATCGATCCTGATACCAAAAGGAGAATGGTTCAACACCTCCAACATCCCCAAAAGAATGGCTGCCCCCGACGAATCGACATGGCGGAAGCTGGTGTTGAAAATGATGTGGCATCCTTCGTCACGAAAAGGACATTGACCCTCTTTGATGCCTTGAAAGTTGGAGGTAAGGAGGAAGCGCGCCAGTTACTTCAAAAAGATCCACGGGAATGGCCAAATGACAAGAACTACAGGGAACTTAGAGATCGCGCCTTAAAGATGAAAGTCGTCAATGATGCTGCCGAGCGAGGTATTGCTCTCGCACAACGCTACAATGACACTTTGACACGAAACGAGGACCAGAAGCAGTACCTCCTACAACTCGTAGCCGCCCACCGAAAACAGATACCAATACCATCCAAGGCGACTCTGATGCAGAAGAAATAATGAAGATACACCCATTATCATGTCCTATTGTCTTACGGTTTTCTTTCATATTCTTTGAGAACCAAAAAAAAATGTAGTTATTCAGTTGTCTATATATTTTCCCAAATTTTCAAAAAGGGGGCAAGTGGGGCGACCCCTAAATATTAACCGAATAACGTGAAACTTTGCACAAATACTAACCACACCAAGAGGCATAAAACCAACCTTGTGGAGAGAACTTAGTCGATGCTTTAACATTTTGGACCACCCTAATATATATATATACTGTATATCCCGCCTGTGGCCACCTTGTCGTGGTGGGTGGGATCCCGTGTTGACCCAGTAGGCTACGACGGCGGGGGCTTAGCCCCCGGAAGGGTCACCCATGTCGGAGGCTGCTGGGGGAACGGGCTAAGAGCCACTAAAGTTTTTGGCTCCCAGTATGGGTCTCCAGTGCTGTCCTCCGGAGGTGACGCCCTTAAGGCGTCACTGTGTTGGATGGTTGGGTGTCCGGGCCGGTGGGATTGGAAGGCTGGGATCTTTGCGCCGTTTGGGGGCAAACTTTCGCATCACGAGGTCCCGTTTATAAACCGACGGTGTGTCCCCTAGGGATGAGGTACACCGCTCCCGGCGGTTTGCGCTCGGCCTCCCTTTCTCACTGGTAGGCAGTTTCTCGCGGCCCCTGGGTCCGTTTTCCTCTAACTAATAACGTATGGATACTTCTACTTCTTGTCCTAGAACTCGGGTGGTGGGCGACCAGGCCCCCGAGTCCTCTACCACTAGAAGACCACGTCGTGAGGGGGTCGCCCCTCCTCTGCCTACGGAACACTTTCATGTTCCTCCCTCATTACCGACCGCAACCTGTACCTCGAACATGCCTTTGGACACACCTCCTCTAGAGCAGGGGTCCCAACCCAGCTCCAGGCAAGCCAACAGGGTCCACGAAAGACTCGCCCCGAAAACCAGGCCTCTCGCTCTCTCTGTATGCCCCTCTCACCCGCCAACGACCCCCCTCTCCACGGAGAAAGCCCCGAGACGGACGGGGAAGTCTGTGCCCACGTCCGTCCTATCGACCACTAGATGTTCCAGTCTACCTCGAACCAACAGCCTCCCTATCCCTACCCAGTATTCACAAATTTTTAGTTATTCGCCCTACTTCTGGGTCCCTACCGTCCAATTCTGAAAGGACATTTCAGGCGATCCGCACGCGCAGCAACTCTAGCCGTTACGACGTCCGACCACAGAAGGACGGTTCTCTCCTTATAAAATCGCGAACAGCGGCAGAAACGAATGCCCTACTCTCCCTCACAGAAGTCCTCGGGTGCTCGGTGACCGTTTCCCCTCACCCTCGCCTGAACCACAGTTAGGGCACTATCTTCGCTACCCGTTTACTGATGATACCCCTCACACCCCAGGGTATCATTAAGGTTCATAGATTCACGTCTCGTCAAGGAGGTACCTCCACCCCCATCCCGGGCCGCCTCCTCACGTTCAACACCCTAATCCCTCCCGGTCGTATTGTGTGGGGCATGGAAGACCGCGCGTCATGAGAGTTCTCGGTCCGCCCATACATTCCAGACCCGACCGGTTGCTTTAAGTGCAATAAGTTTGGGCACGTCACTTCGGTATGCTGACAGCCACAACAGCTGTGCGTACGTTGCGGGGATATCGCCCACCCAGAACGATGTCCCAACTCGCCCAAATGCTCAAACTGCGCCGGCGCACATCCTTCTTTGTCTCGCGAATGTATCCTTTTGAAGTTTGTGGAGGAGGTCCGGGCCCTGCGGGTGGCGGACTTCATCAGCCTCTGAGAGGCGCGAAACAGGGTGCGGAGTCGGGAGGTGAAGCCGGGGATCTCTTATGCTGCTGCCCTCGGCTCGCCGTCCGGATCCGCCACTCAAACCCCGATCGACTACTAATCCCCCTTCCCGATCGGACTCCACGCCGGACCCGGCAACCGCCTGTCCCCCTACCATGCCTCCCCACCATGCATCTCCAAAGCTACAAACCTCCCAGAACTCTGGAATCGGGAATCTCGGTTCCCGTCCCCAAAGAACCCCGCTCTCAACGCACTCTGAGAACACACCCAAACCTAGCGCTCGAGGTAAATCAACGAGGCGGGGACGCCGGAGTGAGTCTCCAGACTCACCGACCATCCAACAAGCCTCCCTCTCTTCTCCTAAATCTACAAAAAGAACTCTAGCACCTACGTGCACGAGCCACCACCTAGGGCGAGACACAGGGCAGATAACCCCTCCTCCACCCACCCAGTTTTACTGGTACCCCCCGTCATCACTCCGAGTATCCCGGGAAACCACTGACAGACAGAGAGACGCCAATATGGACAACGGAGCCCTTCTCCGTTGCATGACGACTAACTCCGCCTAGAGACTCCTCACCTTCTGAGCCCGCAACGGTCCCCGAGCTGCCGCGATCCATGCCTCCGGTCCCGTTCGGTCGACTCGGCCACACAGTCCCCGAAGGGGTTGGCATGTCAGCCGATTCCCTTTTTGGTGAACAACAGGTGACCCGACAGGCTCCCGACTTAACCCCCGCCATCATGAACCTAGATCTTCATCCACAATCCAATTTCATAGCACCTTCATCCTCTCCACTTTTCTCTCGTCAAACAATGGACCCTCCAAAAGTAACGATCCTACAATGGAACTGTAGGGGAATCTTCGCGAATTACCAAGGCTTAAATTCTCTGATTGCCTCTACTTGCCCGGTATGTGTGTCTCCAAGAGCTACTCCTGGGGACCAGACCAATGCCCTGCCCCACCGGATATTCCAGCACTACCTCCCCATCCCCTACCTGCACACGAAGGGGGACTGCCATCCTCGTCCACTGCACAATCCCCTTTCACAACCTCCCTATTAGATCTCCGTTACAGGTGGTTGCTACCAGGATTTTCCTGGAAGCAATACACAGTCTGCTCGATCTACCTCCCCCGTCACTCCCAAGTTTCCCGCGATGATCTGGTTGAGGTTGTTCAACAACTCCCCAGGCCCTTCCTACTTTTGAGCGATTTCAATAGTCGCCACTCCCTGTTGGGAAATACGACCTCCACGTTTGTGGCTCCGACCCTGATTACCCTCATGGCTGAACTCTCCTTCGAGTGCCTCAACGACGGCTCTCCCACACACTACCACGCCACCAGATGCACCCCGTCCTGTATAGATCTATCATTCATTTCGACGGACGGCCTCCTGGACTTCACCTGGCAAGTGCTTCGGGATGACTACGGCAGTGACCACTTCCCTGTCTGCCTCACACTAAATCGGCACGACCAGACCATTCGGGTACCGGAGAAGTGGATAACGGCCAGAACTAATTGGCCACTTTTCCGGAACAACACTTCCACACGTTGTACGACGGTCCACTTTCCATCCTCCGATGATTGCATTGCGTACTTTGAGACGACTATTGTCGCAGCAGCAAGCACCAGTATTTCACGATCTTTTGCGTACTCCCGAGCCCGACGAGTACCCTGGTGGAACCCAGAGTGCGCGGAGGCCACTAGAGCCAAGAAGAGGGTTACCCGACGATTTTATCGTACGCGAACCCCTACCCATCGCATGGAGATCCAGCAGGCCAGAGCCGTTGCTCGCGTACGATGAAGAAAGCGCTCCGAGCTTCCTGGCGTACCTTTGTATCAGGTATCACCTCCTCCACACCATCGGCTACCATCTGGAAGAAGGTACGGAGTGTCGAGACGACATGCCCCCTCCCGACCCCGGCTCCTCCGAACTAATGACGGGCTTCTCTATGAACCTAAGTCGGTGGCGAATCTTCTAGCATCTACCTTCGCTGCCGTCTCCTCCACAGACAACCCCCACGCGCTGGCCCCTAATAAGAGCTGCTCACCATGTGAGAGCTACAGGCGGCACTGGCCCCTAACAAGAGCTGCTCACCATGTGAGAGCTACAGGCGGCACTGGCCTCTAGACGGTCTCCTTCCCCTGGCCCGGACAGCATCCCCTCCAGTATGATACAACACATCCATCCTACTATGCAACTGTTCCTTCTAGATCTCTACAACCGTATATGGATCGAGGGCACTTTCCCCTCACGGTGGAAAGAGGCCCACGTAATACCAATCCCCAAAACCCGGCGAAGACCCCCTCGACCCCACTAATTATAGACCAATCGCATTAACATGCTTTGCAGGGAAAATCTTTGAGAAAATGGTCCCCTTAAAAACAATGACTCCCTCCCGGCTACCCAGTCTAGCTTTAGACAATTTCGCTCCACTACAGATCCCCTCCTGCTCCTCAGCCGAGATATACGGAACGCCTTCAATAGGGGACAGTTTGTCCTGTTCACTTTCTTCGACATCCAGAAGGCCTACAACATCACCCATCGACGTATAATCCTCAGTGAGCTCCAAAATTTGGGTTTCGTCGGAGCCCTGCCGATCTTCATCAGGGGGCTTCCTCTCCTCCCGGAACTTTCAAGTACGGGAGGAGAGGAAGCCCCTGATGAAGCATCCTCAGTGTCATATGCTTTTCATTAGTAATGAACACAGTAGCAAAATCCCTTCCACCCACCGTCCGTTCCTCCATCTACGCAAACGACCTTGCGATATGATTCGCGGGGCGACAACTGCCTGTCGTTCAACAACAAATTCAGTTCGCCATCCATCTGGTGGAGAGCTGGGCGACATCAGTTGGTTTCCGCCTATCCACCTCTAAAACCAAAAGCATGGTCTTCAGCAGAAGATCCACAGCCATACCTGCCCCCTCGGTCATGCTATACGGCGAGCCCGTCGAAGTGGTGCCCACCGCGGTTTCTGGGCATGACCTTCGACCGACGGCTCAACAGGGTTTCCCACCTCAGACACCCGAAACACACACTCCAGCGTCCCCTCGCTCTCCTAGACCACCTTTCCCACACCACGTGGGGCGCTGACCGACGCTCGCTCCTCCGTCTTTACACTTCCGTGGTCCAGTCAAAGCTGGACTACGGGAGTGTTATATACAGATCTGCCTCCGGTACTTCCCTCCGAATCTTGGACCCGATACTTAACAGGGGCCTCCGCCTCTCCACCGGTGCCTTCCGATCCTCTCCAGCTTCCAAGCAGAATGTAACCACCTCCCTCTCACCCACCAACGGGGTCTGCCCCTCATGAGGACCTACCTTCGCGCGGAGGCTGCCATCGTCACTTCTGTGCGCAGCAATTTCAGAACCTCCACCCCAGGGTCAGAGTTGGCACTTCACTGAAGCGGTCCGCTCTTTCCTGGATCTTCCCAACATGCCCCCTCCCAGTCGTCCCCATCTCGTATCGTATCCATCCTCCCTGGTTCCTCACCCCTATCAAATTTTGCAGGGACTTGTGTGTCCTGTCGAAAGCTACCACGACCGCTACAGTATACAAGTCGCTCTTCCAGGAACACGTAACCCGACACCTGAACGCTGTCCCCATCTATACGGATGGTTCCCGATCAGAGATTGGTGCGGCTGCCTCGGTGGTGATAGTAACCCATCCGCTCTCTAGAGCCGTTCCTCTTCCTCGCGAGGCCTCTGTCTTTTCAGCAGAGCTCTTCGCTATTTTGGAAGCCCTCTACATTATAAGCACCCACTCCACCAACTCCTATATCATCTACTCAGATTCCCAAAGCGCACTGCGCACTGCTCTCCTTTGAAAAATTTAACCCCCCTCACCCACTTGTCCGCACCATCCAACAAACCTTCCACTCCTTAACGACATCCCAACACAAGACGGTCACCTTCTGCTGGGTCCCGGCACATGTCGGTATCCGGGTAATGAGGCGGCGGACCGTAAGGCGAAATCCGTTTGCTCGCTGCGTCTCCACCAGGCCCCTCCCTTTCACAGATTTTTTCCCGACTTTCCGCTCCCACTTCCGTTTCATCTGGCAACGGGAATGGGGCCAGGCTATAAACAACAAACTCCAGCGGATAAAACAACAACTTGGATATTGGTCTTTCTCGTTCCATAGGTCCCGTCATAAAGAAGTGATTCTAGCCCGTCTCCGCCTAGGGCACACTCGAAGCACACACGGTCACCTTATGGCTAAATTGCCAGCCCCGCTCTGCCCCACTTGCCATACCCCCATCACCGTAGTCCACCTCCTTGTCGAATGCCCGAATCTGTCTGACCTTCGCCGCAGCTGTTTCCCATACCTGTCCCGCATCCCCACGTCCGAACGTCTCCAGTCCATACTCGCCAAAGGCCCCCACTTCTCAGCGGAAGCGATTTTCTCATACTTCACCCATTCTCAACTACTTCACCGCATCTAAATTCATACCCCACTCACACATATTCAATAACAAACTTCTCACCCCCTCAGTCTAATACTCCCATCACAGAGATATTTACCACTCTAGGTACGAATCGGCGGTTAAGCAACTAAATTAAAAAATGTATATATATATATATATATATATATATATATATATATATATATATATGCTGCAAACCCACAAGGAAAAAAAAACAATTGCAGCATTCATTCATTTCATGTGCTTAATTGTGAAAAAAAGCCCAGCATAATTCATAGCTAACCCCCCTATCAACTTCTGGTTGTCTGGCTGGAGTATCTACGTGTCGGTCCTCATTCTCTGTCATGCTGGTGCACCACCCATGACGGGATTGGCACGGGCCCCAACATGGTGAGTAAAATGGTGAGATCGCACTGCCTCATGGATGGAAAAGTTAAGGACTTTGTGCATGGCACGTGGGGCTTTCTAAAATAAATAACTAAAAATAAATAACTAAATAAATAAATAACTAAATAAATAAATAATAAATAAATAAATAACTAAATAAATAAATAAACTACAGTAAATAAATAAATAACTAAATAAATAAATAACTAAATAAATAAATAACGAAATAAATAAATAAATAAATTATATATATATATATATATATATATATTATATAAATTATTTCACGAAAGTAACACGTGAATAATATTTATGATGAAAATAACCATGAAGGAAAAAGGAAACACAGAATGGTGCTCAAGCGCTTTCGTCTAATGACATCCTCAGGAACACTGAAATAAATAATTTCGAGACTATATATAGGTCACAAAAAAAATAAAGTAGAAAAATAAAAATTGTAAGAGTAGCATACAAATTTATAAAGAAAACTACCAGGGGTTTCAGCACTTTGCCCCTCTTGTCTAAATCCGTTCTGAACGAATTCAAAACAACAGGATCAAGCGAAAAAAGACCCTGGCTAATGTTAAAATTATTTGCAAGTTGAATAATGGCAGACTCAAAAATATTTCTATTAACAATGTTGCTTGAGTGAAACAAAATTGAAGCATTATTCCAATCAATACAGTGGGATAACTCTGACAAATGGACAAAATGGGCACTGGACGACTGTCCCGTTTTAACGGAATATTGATGCTTGTTCCCTCTCTTGTCTCCGTTTGTGTGTGTGTGTTTTCTTCTACATTAATGAAGGGGCATGCAATTTGTATCCGACGAAAGTTTCTTACTAATTGTCTAGAGGAGCAGATCCTTCCCAAGTCCCTCCTTCCGACTCGCCTCAGACAAATTGACGACCATCTGTTCAACAGCTTCAGCAGATTAATTTTAAAGAAACATATTGAAGTCACCAGACAAAATGAGTGGTCCGCCGTCAAAAATTTACACATTGCCAAACGTAATTTTGAGAGCGTTATTCCATTCCCCAATTGTGGATCCAACCTTTGTTTGATGAAATTTACGAGTTGCATAGGACTTTTTCACTTCGTAACATTTTGGATCGCAAAATTAAAAGTCTCATTCGAAACAGTCAGTGGAGTTAAAAAGCAAACTCAAATACAGGGTGTCCGAGAATTATCTGTACAATTTTTGGCTGTTATTAAAAGTCAACCATGAAGTGTAGAAATTCCAGTGTTGTCCCATTTTACAGAGAATCTCATTAAGTTTTTTCTGATACCAAGTTTTGACAAGTTTTTTAGAAATTCCAGTGTGTCCGAACATTATCTGTACAATTTCATCTTTTAATAAAATTCTTGATAACACACGTAAAATTCTTGAACAAGATTATTTAGAATCTGTATTTTCAAAAGTTTCTTTTATTAAAGTAACGTTGTTAAACATTCGATATGTGCACCATCAGTGATTCGCAAAACATCCAATCGACAATCCAATGTTGCCATGTACACTGCAGCATATCCACATCAATTCGCTCAATAGCAGCTGTGATTCTTGCTTTTAAATCATCAATGTCTGTCACCCGCGTACAAAAAGAAAAAACTTGTGAAAACTTGTTATCAGAAAAAACTTAATGAGTTTCTCTGTAAAATGGGACAACACTGGAATTTCTACACTTCATGGTTGACTTTTAATAACAGCCAAAAATTGTACAGATAATTCTCGGACACCCTGTATGTTTTGAACCTTTCTTCGAAAAACATTAGTGGCAATGCAAAAACGCCCTTGGATTTGGTATGTCCTTTTTTATTGTGAAAAAACCTTCTGCTTTACAAATTTGTTATAGTCTTGCTTGTTTTGAAAAACAGTGTAATCTTCCTCAGTCTTTGGTTAACATAGTTAAAGCCTTGTCTTTAGTGCCGCGAATAGTACTTACGAAGAAAACTTTCCTAAACGTTTTCGCAATAGCCTCTTACAATTAAAAAAAAGATGGTGAGCTCCATATTACAAAAGCAGACAAGGCTAACACCATAGTTATTATGGACAAAGTGGAATACATTAGAAAGATGAACAAGCTTCTTCAGGACCCCGCCACATACATAAAACTTAGGAACAACCCGCAGGATGACGTTATCAAATCATTCAATAGTGGCTTGAAACGCATTCTCAAGATCATAAGGACTTAATTCCGCTTTTCATGTCCACTTCACCATCTCTTCCCTACCTTTACGGTCTTATTAAAACCCACAAACTTGGCAACCCTATGGGCCCTATTATTAGCTCTGTGGGTTCTATTACCTATAAACTCTCCAAATGGCTTGTCAAAGTCTTGTTCCCCATTCTCGGCACTATCTCTGACTCACATGTAAAAATTCCATGAATCTTACTGAAAAACTAAATAATATACGCATTGAAACCAATGATAGATTCATCAGTTTTGACGCTTGTTCATTGTTTACAAAAATGCCGATTGACGATATGCTTGAGTTTCTTTCCCGAGAATTACACAAGTATGACGTGCTACTACCTGCACACATCGTTTTGGAACTCATTAAAATTTGAATCAAAGACTGTATATTCACTTTTAATAGCGAGTATTATCAACAGGTAATATTTCTCCAATATTTATACTGTATGGAGTTTTCCGAAATTACTTACATTCTGATAATCCTAGGGGTTGGCATCCCATGGTTGCGGTACGTCGACGATATTTTGTATATTTAGCCCATGAAGCGTGACCTAGATGACTTCCTCCTCCAGTTAAATAATCAAGTCCCCTCCATTAAGTTTACTTTAGAAGTGGAACAAAACAGCTCAATCCCGTTTTTGGATGTGCGTGTACATAGGGAAAGCCCAGGTTTTAAGTTTAGTATTTATTGGAAAAAACAAACAATTTGTCCTACGTACACTTTTACTCTGGACATGACACCCATCAGGAAAGCCATATTTTCTCGTGTTTCTCCGCACTCTTAGGATCGCCAGTTCGGAATACATGGATGCCGAATTAGAAAAAAATGAACAGTATTGGAAGTGATTTGTGTTACCCACCTGCGTGTTCGGAATCTTGTCTTAACAAGGCAAACGAACTTTCTATCGTGTGAATAAAAACCCTCGCACTTTCTCGAAGGATATTTTAGTACTTCCATTTTTCCTAGGATTTTTAGGCATGGCTAATGTACTTAAACTTTTGAATACTAATGTAGTATTTTCATATGACAATATTGTGAAAAATATAAAAAATAACCCTACCAATAATTCAGGCATTATCTATAAAATTGGTTGCAAACAATGTGATTCCTTTTACATTGGACAGACGGGAAAGGATTTGCACACGCGTGTAAAACAGCATCAATATTCCGTTAGACCGGGACAGTCGTCCAGTGCCCTTTTCGTCCATTTGTCAGAGTTATCCCACTGTACTGATTGGAATAATGCTTCAATTTTGTTTCACTCAAGCAACATTGTTAATAGAAATATTTTTGAGTCTGCCATTATTCAACTTACAAATAATTTCAACATAGCCATGGCCTTTTTTCGCTTGATCCTGTTGTTTTGAATTCGTTCAGAACGGATTTAGACAAGAGGGGCAAAGTGCTAAAATTCTGGTAGTTTTTCCTAATAAATTTGTATGCTCCTCCTACAATTTTTATTTTTCTATGACCTATATAAATTATAGTCTCGAACTTATTTGTGTGTTCCTGAGAATGTCATTAGACGAACGAAAGCGCTCGAGCACCATTCTGTTTCCTTCGTAGTTATTTTCATCATATATATATTATATAATATATATATCACATTATACAGATATAAAAGCAGATGTTTTGATGCATATCTGGCAAAGGATCAGCTAATGGGGTTGGGGGCCCCCAAAATGCTAGAAACGACCCAGGTCGCTAATCCCAGCAAAATGCCTTGTTTAGTGAAGGAGAGAGAAGTGTGTGTGTGTGTGTGTGTGTGTGTGTGTGTGTGTGCGCGCGCGAGAGCATGCTAGACTACTTACAAGATAGACGAGACAGAAAAAGATCAGCTAAAGAGGATAGTGACAGAAGAAAAGGGAGTTCCAGCACTTCGTCTTCTGCCTAACGTCCCTAGTCGATTGGTGTCTACAGTCGTCTCCTGCAGTATATATATATATATATATATATATATATTATATATATATATATTATATATGAATAGAAACGACATAGTATTAAGGAACGTTTCTGCACACGCGGAAGAGAAATAACGAATAAATGAAAAATGAGGCGAACCGCCCGGGAATCGAACCCAGGGCCTTCCAATTGCCGGTTTGATGCGCTACCATTACACTACGGACCTCAATCATTCACAAATCGAAATTCTCCTACATAGGGCAGAAACCAATGCCCTGAGAGGGCACCCTCGCAAATCGTGAATATGTGCATTTAACTGCAATGACCACGCAGTATATAAATGAATAGAAACGACATAGTATTAAGGAACGTTTCTGCACACGCGGAAGAGAAATAACGAATAAATGAAAAATGAGGCGAACCGCCCGGGAATCGAACCCAGGGCCTTCCAATTGCCTGTTGGATGCGCTACCATTACACTACGGACCTCAATCATTCACAATCGAAATTCTCCTACATAGGGCAGAAACCAATGCCCTGAGAGGGCATTGCAGTTAAATGCACATATTCACGATTTGCGAGGGTGCCCTCTCAGGGCATTGGTTTCTGCCTATGTAGGAGAATTTCGATTTGTGAATGATTGAGGTCCGTAGTGTAATGGTAGCGCATCCAACCGGCAATTGGAAGGCCCTGGGTTCGATTCCCGGGCGGTTCGCCTCATTTTTCATTTATTCGTTATTTCTCTTCCGCGTGTGCAGAAACGTTCCTTAATACTATGTCGTTTCTATTCATTTATATACTGCGTGGTCATTGCAGTTAAATGCATATATATATATATATATATATATATATATATATATATATATATTATATATATATATAAAACAAGGTGGGCTATAAGTAGCTTCACTGGTTTCGTTGAACTCACTTCGGTAAAGCGACTTATGACCTACCCTGTATACAGGGGTTTATTTTAACGGTCAACCGGGTTGTCTGAGACGGTTCTAGGACAGTTCATACCAGGACAACTCATACCTAGGACAACTCATACCTAGGACAACTCATACCTAGGACAACTCATACCTAGGACAACTCATACCTAGGACAACTCATACCTAGGACAACTCATACCTAGGACAACTCATACCGAGGACAACTCATACCGAGGACAACTCATACCGAGGACAACTCATACCGAGGACAACTCATACCGAGGACAACTCATACCGAGGACAACTCATACCGAGGACAACTCATACCGAGGACAACTCATACCGAGGACAACTCATACCGAGGACAACTCATACCGAGGACAACTCATACCGAGGACAACTCATACCTAGGACAACTCATACCTAGGACAACTCATACCTAGGACAACTCATACCGAGGACAACTCATACCTAGGACAACTCATACCTAGGACAACTCATACCTAGGACAACTCATACCTAGGACAACTCATACCTAGGACAACTCATACCTAGGACAACTCATACCTAGGACAACTCATACCTAGGACAACTCATACCTAGGACAACTCATACCTAGGACAACTCATACCTAGGACAACTCATACCTAAGACAACTCATACCTAGGACAACTCATACCTAGGACAACTCATACCTAGGACAACTCATACCTAGGACAACTCATACATAGGACCAGAAAAAAAAATGAAAAATTAATGAAAACATTTATTTTGTAAAATTAAAATTAAATTTAAACATTTAGAATTCATGCAAGTTATTAATGAAACATTTTGAAATGAAAACATTTATTTTGTAAAATTAAAAATTAAATTTAAACATTTAAAATTCATGCAAGTTATATACAGTATATATATATATATATATATATATATATATATGATACACACAGACCGTGCATGGAACAAGGAACTCTTCTGGGATAATTAAATCCACTATAGTCTGAATAAGTAATGGTAAATGACAAATACCATAGTTTTTCTTTTTCATGATGCAAGCCCGACGTGGGCAACGGGTCTCTCGCAAAGAGGTCCCATAGATATAGCTTCCCTCACCAGCTATCTGCAAAGCAGACAGGATCCAGCTTTGGGACATGGATCTAGGGTTTAAAGCAGCCTAGCCCGACTACATTTAGAACCTCAATATAAGTAAAAGACTCGTTGCATTCACGTCGGATTGATAAATCAAAGAAAAAGCGGCAACGAGTCTTTTACTTATATTGAGGTTCTAAATGTAGTGGGGCTAGGCTGCTTTAAACCCTAGATCCATGTCCCAAAGCTGGATCCTGTCTGCTTTGCAGATAACTGGTGAGGGAAGCTATATTTATGGGACCTCTTTGCGAGAGACCCGTTGCCCACGTCGGGCTTGCATCATGAAAAAGAAAAACTATGGTATTTGTCATTTACCATTACTTATTCGGACTATAGTGGATTTAATTATCCCAGAAGAGTTCCTTGTTCCATGCACGGTCTGTGTGTATCATAAAAAACTCAGGGAACCATTGGGTTCATTGAATGCCCAGTTAGGTCAACTGTACGCCCTTGACGATTGGTTAGGTTTAGTCGTGATATTTTCGTTAAAACTAACGAAAACATCACGACTAAACCTAACCAATCGTCAAGGGCGTACAGTTGACCTAACCGGGCATTCAAATTTTATCTTATGTAAATAATGGTTCTCTATTTATTATATGTTTGCAATAAATAATAAATTTGTTGTTATTGTTTTCTTATCTTATTTTGGTTAATTTGCAGAGTTTAAACTTTCGGGGTGGATATAGATGAAAAGATCAACATTGGGGTGGTAATTGTTGAAGAGAGTATGAGTTGTCCTAGGTATGAGTTGTCCTAGGTATGAGTTGTCCGGGTCTGAGTTTTCCGGGTCTGAGTTTTCCGGGTCTGAGTTTTCCGGGTCTGAGTTTTCCGGGTCTGAGTTTTCCGGGTCTGAGTTTTCCGGGTCTGAGTTTTCCGGGTCTGAGTTTTCCGGGTCTGAGTTTTCCGGGTCTGAGTTTTCCGGGTCTGAGTTTTCCGGGTCTGAGTTTTCCGGGTCTGAGTTGTCCGGGTATGTGTTGTCCTGGTATGAGCTGTCCGGTCACGGTCTGAGACTACTAAGTATTCTAAATTAACCCCTTGGGTTAAAATTAACGGGTTTAATTTAGAATAGTTGGTAGTTAAAATAAACCCGCGCACGTGTGTGTGTGTGTGTGTGTGTGTGTGTGTGTGTGTGTGTGTGTGTGTTGGGGACACCAGATTTTCTTTTTTTTAGCTTTGATGGGCCGAAAGTTGGTCACGTGAGAAATAAGTAGCCAACATAGAACCACCACCTAACCTAATGTAAACTAACCCAAATGTAAGAGTAGCTTTCATTTGCCCAAAGTATAAAATGGCCGGATCACCGAAATCTGGTGTCTCCGAAACTTATCATATATGTGGCTGACATTAAGTTTCGCGAAGACTAAATTACACAAGATAAGGTGGTTGTTTTAGATTGGTTAGTTATTTCCCACATGACCAATTTCGGCCAATCAGAACCTTTGTAAGAAATTTCGACTTGCCTTTCAAATGTTCCGTGCAATGACTTCTTATTTCACGAAGGTCAAGCTTGTCGCCCTTCATTTTATATATATATATATATATATATATAGCCAATGTCGTAATACTGCTTCCCCGAGATCAGCGAAGTTAAGCGACATTGGGTCTGGATAGTAGTTGGATGGGAGACCGTCCTCTGCGCCTAGATTATGTAGCGACCCGTGGTTCGGATCCCACGTAAAGCTGTAGGTCCCCTCCGTCATATGACCTTAGCTGTTGCGAAGGAGGTTAAACCCCAATTAAAAAAATTATATATATAATATATATATACTGTATATACCTAATTTACCGCCGATTCATACCTATAGAAAGCGGTACATATCTCGGCGAGGCAGTAGGTGGGTGGTGTTACTGTGTTTGGGGTGGTAGACTAGGAGGGTGAGTAAGGGTCAGTTGCCAGATAGTGGGTAGGAGGGGTATGGTCTTAGATGCGATGGAGCAGATGGGAGTGAGTGAGGAAGAAGAAAATCGCTTCTGTTGAAAAGTGGGGGCCTTCGGCGAGTATGGATCGTAGACGGTCGGGTATGGGATTTTCGGCCGAGAGGGAAACACCTGCGACGAAGAGCGGACAACTTTGGGCATTCCACCAGGAGGTGTATGACAGTGATAGGGGCATGGCAAGTAGGGCAAAGCGGGGCTGACGATTTCGCCATAAGGTGTCTGTGGGTGATGCGGGTGTGGCCTAGGCGGAGACGGGCTAGAATTAAGAATTACTTCTTTATGGCGGGACCGGTGGAATGAGGAGGCCCAGTATCCTATTTGTGGCTTGATCATATGGAGTTTATTTTGTGTGGCCTGGTCCCATTCCCGCTGCCATATGGAGCGGAAATGGGAGCGGAGAGTCGGGAAGAAGTTGGAGAAGGGGAGGGGTTGGAAAAGGGGAGGGGTTGGAAAAGGGGAGGGGTTGGAAAAGGGGAGGGGTTGGAAAAGGGAGGGGTTGGAAAAGGGGAGGGGTTGGAAAAGGGGAGGGGTTGGAAAAGGGGAGGGGTTGGAAAAGGGGAGGGGTTGGAAAAGGGGAGGGGTTGGAAAAGGGGAGGGGTTGGAAAAGGGGAGGGGTTGGAAAAGGGGAGGGGTTGGAAAAGGGGAGGGGTTGGAAAAGGGGAGGGGTTGGAAAAGGGGAGGGGTTGGAAAAGGGGAGGGGTCGGGAGGAGGCCGGAGGTGAGCAGGCTGTCCTTGCCGTGCGGTCCGCCTCCTCGTTACCCTGGATGCCGACATGAGCCGAGACCCAGCAGAAGGCGACTGTCTTGTGTTGGAAGGCCGTTAAAAAGTGGAAGGTTTGCTGGATGGTACAGACGAGCGGGTGAGGAGGGTTAAATCTTTCTAGGGAGAGAAGTGCGCTTTGGGAATCTGAATAAATGACGAAGGAGCTGGCAGAGTGGGTGCGCACAATGTCGAGGGCCTCCGTAATCGCGAAAAGTTCCGCCGAAAAACGGAGGCCTCGCGGGGCAGGCTGACGCCCCGGGAAAACGCCTGGGACAGAATCACCGCTGAGGAGGCCGCACCAGCCTCCGAGCGGGAACCATCTGTATAAATGGCGACTGTGTCCGGGTGTTGGGTTGCGTGTTCACGAAGAGTGACCTGTATACCGTGGCGCTCGTGGTATTCTTCGGTAGGACACAGAGATCCCTGCAAAACTTGATAGGGGTGAGGAGCCAGGGGGGGGGTAGATGCTGTATGAAATGGGGATAACTGAGGGGGGCGGGCATGTTGGAAAGGTCAAGGAAAGAGTGGACTACTTCAGTGAAGTGCCAGCTCCGTCCCTGGGGTGGTAGTTCAGAAACCGCCGTGCCCAGAAGCGAATAAAGTAGCCTTTGCGCACGGAGGTATGTCCTCATGAGGAGCAGACCCCTTCGGAGGGCGATAGGGAGATAATCGTAGTCCACGTGGAGGCTGGGAGGAGGGGAAAGTACCGGTGGCGAGGCGGAGGCCTCTATTAAGTACCGGGTCCAAGATACGGAGGCGGGCGTTGGAGGCTAAACCGTAAACTGCACTACCATAGTCCAGCTTCGACTGTACAATGGAAGTGTAAGGCGAAGAAGAGAGCGTCGATCTGCACCCCATGTGGTGTGGGAGAGGTGATCCAGGAGAGTGAGGGGGCGTCGAAGGGATTGCTTCAGGTGCTTGAGATGGGGAACCCAGTTGAGCCGTCGGTCTAGGGTCATGCCCAGAAAACGCCTGGAGGGTACCACCTCAAGAGGACTACCGTATAATGTGACAGAGAGAAGAGGAAGGGTTGTGGGTCTTCTCCTACTGAAGAGCATACACTTGGACTTCGGGGTGGAGAGGTGGAAACCCACCGACGTCGCCCACCTTTCCACCCGGTAGATGGCGAGCTGCATTTGCCGTTGAACGACGGACAGTTCTCTCCCTGCGAAGTAGATCGCAAGGTCATCCGCGTCGCTGGAAGAGCGGATGGTGGGTGGAAGGCATTTGAGACCGTGTTCATGACGACGGAGAAGGAGAGAACACTGAGGATACTTCCCAGTGGGACCCCGTCCTCCTACACGAAGGTGTCAGAGAGGACTGAGCCCACCAGGACTTTAAAGGTTCGGGAAGAAAGGAAGCCCTGATGAAGATCGGCATGGCTCCGACGAGGCCTAGATGTCGGAGTTGACTGAGGATCATTGCTCGACGGGTGGTGTCATAGGCCTTTTGAATATCGAAAAAAATTGACAGTACGAACTGTCCATTGTCGAAGGCATCCTGTATGTCTCGGCTGAGGAGCAGGAGGGATCAGTGGTGGAGCGGAATTGTCTGAAGCCGGACTGGGTAGCTGGGAAGGAATTGCTATTTCAAGGACGAACGATAATCGCGTCGCGACCATTTTTTCAAGGATTTTGCAGTCACAACACGTCAGGGCGATTGGTCTGTAGTTTGTGGCGTCTAGGGAATCTTTGCCGGGTTTGGGGATAGGGATGACGTGGGCCTCCTTCCACCTGGAGGGGAAGGCGCCCTCTATCCATATGCGATTGTATAGGTCTAGCAGGAAAATTTGTAAGGTAGTGTGGATGTGCTGGATCATGCCGTACAGAATACCGTCCGGACCGGGACAAGGGGATCGTCGAGAGGCCAGTGCCGCCTGTAGTTCACGCATGGTAAACAACCGGTTGAGGTGCTGTCTATGGACGGTGGAGAGGGGCTATCGTTAGGGGTGGGTAAGGAATCGACTGCAGAGGAAGAAACGGCGGCGAAGGTAGAAGCGAGGTGGTTTGCCACTGACTTGGGCTCGTATAGGAGTCCGTCGTTAGTCTGGAGGACCGGGAGTCGGGGGGACATGTCACCTCTCGACACACCGTACCTTCTTCCAGATGGTAGCCGAAGGTGTGGTGGCGGTGATGCCGGACACAAAGGCACGCCAAGAGGCGATGGCCCTGGCCCGCTGCATCTCCGAGCGATGGATGGGGAGTCGCGTCCGGTAGAAGCGCCGAGTAGCCTTCTTCTTGGCGCGCACGGCCTCCGCGCACTCCGGGGTCCACCAAGGCACCCGTCGGGCGCGGGGGTAGGCGGAGAATCGTGGGATGCTAGTGCTTGCAGCCGCTATAACGACGGACTCGAAATATGCGATGCACTCGTCGATGGATGGGAAGTGGGCAGTTGTAAGGGTTGTATATGTGTTGTCGCGGAAGCGGGCCCAATTCGCGTTGGTAGTAATCCACCTTACCGGTACCCGAACAGTCTGGTCGGGCCGAGTGAGCGTGAGTTGAATGGGGAAATGGTCACTTCCATAGTCTTCTTGGAGGACTTGCCATGTGAAATCTAGGACGGCATCAGTCGAAACGAAGGACATGTCTATACAGGATGGAGTGCAGGTGGTGGCATGGTAGAATGTAGGAGAGCCATCAGAGCTGGGCATTTGCGGCATATTTTGCGGTACTGCGGTACTTGCGGTACCACCGCACTACCACCCCGGGCCCCCATAACGCAGTACCGCAAAGGATCGCTGAAAGTACCGCAGTACCGCTACCGCATTCAAATTTCCGCGTACCGGTTTGGTAGTGCAGCAGTACCGCAGTACCGCAATATGCCGCAAGTGCCCAGCTCTGAGAGCCATCATTGAAGCACTCGAAGGAGAGCTCGGCCATGACAGTAATCAAGGTTGGGACCATATAGGTGGTGTGTGTGTCGCCCCACAAAGGATGGCGACTATTGAAATCGCCCAGTAGTAGAAAGGGCCTGGGGAGTTGTTGTACGACTTCCACCAGGTCATCGCGGGAGACTTGAGCGTGGGGAGAGAAGTAGATTGAGCAGACTGTGTACTGTCTACCCAGGGAGAGCCGGGCGCAATCACCTGTAGCGGGGACCGGATAGAAAGATTGTGGAAGGGGACTGCGTGGTGTATGAGAATGGCAGCCCCCCTTCGAGTGCAGGTAGGAGGCGGGGTGGCGATGCAGGAATATCCAGTAGGGCAGGGCATGGGCCTGGTCCCCAGGATTAGCTCCTAGAGACAGACACACACCGGACGGGAAGTGGCAATCAAGGAGTTAAGGCCTTCATAGTTGGCGAATATTCTTCTGCAGTTCCACTGTACTATTGTGGTTTTCGGGGGATCCATTAGTTGATGAAGGGGGATAGGTAAAGTTGTAGGTGCTAGGAGGTTGGAGTGTGAAGGGAGATCTGGAGTTCGCGAAGGTGAAGGATGGGTCAGGAGCATGGCTGGCTATCTACCGTTCACCAGGGAAGGAATTGGTCGGCCAGTCGATCTCCGCAGAGGTTGCGGGGTCGAGTCGGCCGAGCGAGACCGGAGGCGTGGATCACGGCAGTCAGAGGAACGTCGTGGGCTGAGAAGGTCAGATGTGTTTTGGCGGGCTTCTGTGGTTGGGCCAGGAGGGGGGCGGGGGCACTTTACTTCCCAAAGTGGCGCCTCCCCGCCTGTCCGGGGTCTCACGGCGGACTCTAGGTGGCGATAGGGGGTACCAGAAAGACCGGGCGGGTGGGAGGGAGGGCGTACTCAGAGTGGCTGACAAGGAGGGGGCCGGGGATATTGGGGGGGGCAGGTACTGTGGGGGTGGAAGGTGAACCAGAGTGGTCTCGTGGGGGGTGGAAAAATCAGGAGACAAGGGCAGATCCATGAGACTCATGGGCGCGGCCGAACCCCTCGGTCACACCGTGTAGCTGCGCCAGGGCCGCATCCACTGCATCCTCGGGGGAGAGGATATTGTTCAAATTGGGTCTTGTCGTGGGGGGGGGGGGGGGCGGGTCATGGATTTCGGCAACTATTATCAGAGTCTGTGGGGGTAGAGTGATGGGACTTCCGCCGTGGGGAGAGATACACATTGTAGACGTAGTGGGCGGTGTGAGGGTCCGAGCCGTCTTCTTGGTTCTAGGGGAAGAGGGAGAGACACGTTGAAAGGCCGGAGGGTCTGGCGACTCGCTCCGGCGTCCCCGCCTCGTCAGCTTGCTCCGGGCGGAAGGTTCGGGCGTGTGCAGAGAGTACTGGGAGGGCATAGTTTGAGGTGGATGGGACCTGGGTGTCCTGGTCCCAGACTTGGGGGGTTTGTGGCAGGTGAGGTGCGTGAAGAGGAGGGATGGTGGGGGGACAGGAGACCGTCGGGTCCTGCGAGGATTTCCTTTGGGAGGGATAGAGAGCAGTGGTCGAGGGGGTTTCGGCGGCAGGCCAAGATGACAGAGCCGAGAGCAGCAACGTAAGACACCCCCGGCCTCACCTCCCGACTCCGCACCCTGTCTCATGCCTCACGGGGGCTAAGGAAGTCCGTTACCTGCAGGCCTCGGACCTCCTTCTCGAACTTGAAGGCATTCGCGGGATGAAGAGGGGTGTGCGCCTTCACAGTTGGAGCATTTGGGTGTGTTGGGGCACCTGTCAGGGTGAGCGATTTGTCCACAATGAACACACAGTTGATGCGGCTGCCGACAAACGGAACTAACGTGTCCAAACTTGTTGCATTTAAAGCAACGGGTCGGGTCTGGGATGTATGGGCGGAGAGAAAACTCGCATGACGCGCACTCGCCCATACCACATACAATGCGGTCGGGAGGGATTAAGGTATTGAACGTTAGGAGCAGACGCGGGGTGGGGGAGGGGGTGTCTCCCTGTCGGGATGTGAAGCGATAAATCTTAGTGACTCCCTGGGGTGCGAGGTCCTCCAGGAGCTCGTTCACTGCGATCGACAATAGGCGGGTGGCGTAAATAGTGCCCTGACTCTGGTTCAGACGAGGGTGTGGGAAAACGGACACCGAGCATCGAAGGACCTCAGTGACAGAGTAGGGCTTTTGTCTCTGCGGATGAGCGTGATTTTACGAGGAGGGAGTCATCCCTCTGTGGGCGTACATCATAGCGGCTGGAGTTGCTCTGGGTTCGGATCGCCTGGAACGTCCGTTCAGAGTTGGTCGGAAGGGACCCAGATGTAGGCCGCATCACCAGGAATTTGTGGATACTTGGAAGAGAGAGGGAGGCTGTAGAGTCGAAGTGGACTGGGATATCCAACGGTCGATAGGATGGCCGTGAATGCCGGCTTCCCCGTCCGCCACGGGGCTCTTCGTGGGGAGGTGGGCCGACGGCGGGTGAGGAGGGCATATGGGGAGAGCAAGAAGCCGGGTTTTGGGGGCAAGTCCTGGGTAGAACTTGACTTGCCCGAAGGCGGCTGAGGTGGGTTGGGTCGAAACCCCTGCTCCAGAGAGTGTAGGTCCAAGGGCATAGTCGAGGGACGGACTGGGGTCGGCAACGGAAAAGGAGAGTGCAAGCGTTCCGCTTCCACGGGGTGTCAACCCCATCAGGTTGCGGTCTTCCAGTGGTAGAGGACTCGAGGGCCTGGTTGCCCACCACCCGAGTGTTGAGAGAAGTAGTAGTCCGAGAATGAGAAGCATTAGTCGTAAGCCGAGGGGGAGAAGTATCCATAGCAAACAAAAAGAAAACTTCATCCCCCGCGCGCATCCAGCCACCACCGACTCCAACAAGGGAAAGGCGAATCGTGGGCACACTCGGTCCCACCGCCAATAGATGTCACGCAGGGGATACACCCGTACCCAGTCCCCGTGCCTGAAAGGCGGCTACTCTCATCCAACGCGCGGTGAAAGGTGGCAGGGACAGGGCTTGGGTTTGGTTGAAAAGCGACAGAGGTGCAGGGCACCCACCTCCCACACCCAAGGGCCTAGGAAGGGTTCAAAATCAAGGTCCAAAAACAACGCCAAAAAGGAGAGAAGCCAGAAAAAATGGGTGAAAGGAGAAAGAAAGAAATAGAAGCAGGAGATCAGCCGGGTCCAATGGTCCACGAGGGCAGAGAAAGCCCTTACACCAAAGAAAGGTGCATTCCCACATTCGCCACAGAGGGACACGCCCTATCGCTCCGGACAAAGCAAAGGGATATATATACATTATATATATATATATATATATATATATATATATATATATGATGAATAAAACCACGAAGGAAACACAAAACGGTGCTCAAGCGCTTTCGTCTAATGACATCCTCAGGAACACTGAAATACATAAAAGGTTACGGCCTATATATAGGTTACAGAAAGAGAAAAAAATATATAAATAAATAACATACATACACACAAACATATATATATATATACATATCTACACACACAATATATATATATATATATATATATATATATATATATATATATTAGGGTGACACTTATTTTCGAAAGTTTGAATTTTTATCGGGACGGGCGCGTTTCTGGTTCCATTTTGTCAAAAAATATCGTGTGTAAAATATTTTTGAAATAAAACAATATTTAGAACTGCCTCAATACGGTCAAAGTTTGTATATTTTCTCGAAAAGTAGAAATTTTAGATCATGATGTTCTATGCCTCTAGCAAATAAAATATCACTTCTAGTTTGTTCAAGCTACTAATCTTGACCTAAAACATATAACTGGACTTCATACTTTCAACTCTAGGTCCCCCTCAACTCGAGTATTAGCCCCTCAAGGGGGGGGGGGTATCATGGGCGCCCATCTCCCTCTCATTGTTGCCTACTTTGCAGAGGTCACGGTGGACTTGCGGGCGGTTGGGAAGTCACAGCGGTGCTTCTCGACCACTTGTAAGAGGAACTGCCTTTGGTCTTCACTCTTGGTAAGGGCCAGGTTGAAAGACTGCATCAACGCCACCCCGCGCTCCGCGAAGTCATTGACAACTTGAAGGGCCTGGACTCGGCGGGATGCGGCGATGAAGGCTGGGTCCGTCCGCCACTCCTCCGGATCCTTGAGCAGGAAGGCGGTGCTGATGTCCAGAACCTTGAAGAACTCCTTTGATGTAGTCGTTGTGAACTTGGCCAATGTATTGTTGGCGATTGAGGCGGTGGACAGGTCCACATTGATACGCCGCGGGGGATCCTCCGATCCTTCCTCTTCTTCCATCGCTTTAATCATCTCCCGCTTTGTCGCCAAGTCGATACCCTCGTCGAAGATGGCCAGG
Source organism: Bathynomus jamesi (assembly GCA_023014485.1). Classification (NCBI taxonomy): domain Eukaryota; kingdom Metazoa; phylum Arthropoda; class Malacostraca; order Isopoda; family Cirolanidae; genus Bathynomus; species Bathynomus jamesi. The sequence continues at coordinate 34,686 of JAJOZX010000848.1, read as the reverse complement.
GTGACGAGGCGCTCGCTCAAGTACCATAGGTGCCTGGCGAAGACTGTCGCCGTCGCCTTGGCCACCGCTGAGTCCGGATAATAGACGAGGGCCTTGAGCAGCGCGAGGTCCGCGGCTGGGGCCGTTGCCGGGAGCGGCGCTTTGTACCAGGCCGTCACGTAGATGGACACGGCGAAGATGGTGAATCGCCGGATTCCAGCCGCTTCGCCTGACGACATCTGAAACTGTTCCCGGAACAGGAACAGTTTGATGGCATAGATGACTTTTGCCATCCAGCGCGCGCGATGGAAGGCGCCGGGACGAGCGAACCGGGCACCCCGCTTGTTCGGACCGCCCAGCACAATTACAGAGAGCTCCAGAAGTTCCCTGTAGTCATCACGTGGATGTTGACCGTCGAGGAGGCGGCTGAATTCGATCAGCAGGTCGTCGCGGGCGTCCTTCAGGTGCTGCGGCATGGTTCCATCCTCGAAGGGCTTCGCTTTGGTTTGATCGATGAAGTCCCACTGGGCGGCGAATCGTTTGAACAGGAGGATGTCAGGACCAGTAGAGGGACCGAGGCACGCCGTGAATGCCTTCTCGCACACCAGTTCGTGGATGTGGTGGCGGCAAGCCAAATGAAGCACTGTCTTCTCGAGTTTCTGCTCAATGATATAGCAAGCTCCTCCTGAGAGTCCTGTGTTTGAGGCGGTGGTGTCAAAAGAGAGGGCACAGATCCGTCCCTTGATGTCCCAATCCTCGAGGGCAGAGAGGACGGCTTCCGCCATGGCGCGGCCGGTGCCGTCGGGGAGGCTGGGCACAGCCAGAAGCTTGTCGACGTTCTCCCCAGACACCAGAACTGGAAGGCGATCTTCAGCAGGGCCTCCGTCAGCCGCTGGTACGATTTTCCCGTCCCAGTGAACGGTCAGCGGCACAGTAGGATGGAAGGCTGCCTTCATTTCCGCTGCTGCCATAGCACGGAACTTTGCTCGGTCGCGGCGGGAGGATTCGCGGTTCAAGACCAGCTCCTCAGGGTCGTGGCCCAAGCTCCTCGCAGCCGCCGACAGCAAAAAAACACCTTCTCGGTCGGTAAGTTTCGTCCGATCCATCGCTGCGGAGAGATCAGGGGTGATCATCTTTTTCGACGCGCGGAATCGCTTGGGTGGTAAAGGGGTCGTAGATGCTTCTGCATTCGACGTGGACGGGCCCGGGAGAGAGAGCTCTTCCTCTTCTTCTCGGCGACGACGCCGTGTCGGTGACCGAGTCGGGCTGCTTGCACCTGAGCTGGAGCTCGATGCCAGTTCGACGAGTTCTTCTCGGCTCTCTCTGTTCGCCCTTTCATCATCTTGCCGGCGGCTCCTTTCCGCTTCCTGTCTCCTCGCACGCTCCTCCTCAGTGTGCAGCGTCATGTCACGTGTGGAGGAGATGCGGCCGCGCCGCACCTCGGCCCTTTGTCCCGTCAGGAACTCCCTGTCCTCTTCGATTGTGATCATCGACATCGCCTGTTCGTGTGCGATGTCGAAGAGGCGGTCAAGGGATGAGAGGAACTCGGCCTCGTTCCTGATTTGGGTCACAGTGCGCCGTTTCGAGTTCTTGTTCAGAGCCCGCCACTTCTCGTACATTCGGAGAACCTTGTCCCTTGCGCGTTGGTCTTTCTGCGTAGGAATACGGGACCGCTCCCAGAATTCCTTGACTGCGGTCACTGTCTCAGCGGCTGCTTCCTTGATCGGCTGCTTCCTTGATCGGCTTCTTGACGTCAAGGTGAAGGTGGAAAAAGTACTGAAGCGCCTGCTTTCCCGTAGGCAGCATGCTTCCTGTGATGCTGTGGTCCACGGTCCCCAGGAGATAGACTGCTGTTTTAGATCTTGTTGCCGAAGCCATCACGTCGTTTCAGAACTCACTGAAAAAGAGAATGAAACACTGTTAGTGTTGGCAAAACTCGTCCCAACCCATTTTCTACTTAGAATAACATGTTCTTTCGCCTGTATCAATATTTGGATAAACTCGTGTTACACCCTGTATAATACCTCATTTTAGTCTTCTGTACACCAGTGCGGAAGACTAAACCAACGACTCTGACCGTCCGTCTGTCTGTCTGTTATCATTTTTCAACTCAGAAACTACAGCAGCTATCGAAACGAAAACTGACATGATAACAGAACGCCATGAGTACTTTTCGACAAAAAGTATAAACTTTGACCTCGTTGAGGCAGTTCTAATTATTATTTTATTTCAAAAATATTTTACACACAATGTTTTTAGACGGAATGACACCAGAAATGCGCCCGTCCTGATAGAAATTCCCAAAAAATGAAAAACACCCCAAATAAGTGGCACCCTAATATATATATATATAATATATATATATATATGCAATAAACGGAGAAGTAAAAATAAAACTTAAAAATTAAGGATTAGAGGATTAACAAAGAATATCGATTTTTAGCACAAGATCAAATGATATATAAAAATACAAATTTATACTGGAGAACTGCCCGGGTTTAACACTTTGCCTTTTAGAGTCAAGTTTCGATATATATATAAAAATAAATGAAGATTAAAAGTTAATAAAGTAGCTTACAAGTTTACCAAAGATTTAAGTGTCCTACCCTTTTTATCTAATTGTTTTGAAGGAATTCAAAACAACAGGATCGAGTTGAAAAAGACCTTTGCTTATGTTGAAGTTATTTGAAAGTTGGATAATGGCAGACTCAAGAATATTTCTATTGACAATGTTGCTGAATGAAATAAAACTGAAGCATTATTCCAATCAATACAGTGGGATAACTCTGACAAATGGACAAAAAGAGCACTGGACAACTGTCCTGTTCTAACGGAATATTGATGCTGTTTTATACGTGTGTGCAAATCCTTTCCCGTCTGACCTATGTAAAAGGAATCACATTGTTTACACCCAATTTTATAGATAATGCCTGAATTATTGGTAGGGCTATTTTTTACTATGATATTTTTCACAATATTGTTATATGAAAATACTACATTAATATCCAAAAGTTTAAGTACATTAGCAATGCCTAAAAAGCCCGGGAAAAATGGAAGTACTAAAATATTTTTTGACAAAGTACGAGTGTTATTATTGACATGATAGAAAGTTCGTTTTGCCTTGTTGAGACAAGATTCCATAAACGCAGATGGGTAACACAGATCACTTCCAATACCGTTGATTTTTTCCAATTCGGCATCGATGTATTCCGGACTGGCGATCCTAAGGGCGCGGAGAAACATTGATGAAAAAATGGCCTTCTTAGTGGGGGTGTCATGTCCCGAGTAAAAGTGTACGTAGGACAAGTTGTTTGTTGTTTTCCGATAGCCCTACCAATAATTCAGGCATTATCTATAAAATTGGGTGTAAACAATGTGATTCCTTTTACATAGGTCAGACGGGAAAGGATTTGCACACGTATAAAACAGCACCAATATTCCGTCAGAACAGGACAGTTGTCCAGTGCTCTTTTTGTCCATTTGTCAGAGTTATCCCACTGTATTGATTGGAATAATGCTTCAGTTTTATTTCATTCGAGCAACATTGTCAATAGAAATATTCTTGAGTCTGCCATTATTCAACTTTCAAATAACTTCAACATAAGCAAAGGTCTTTTTCAACTCGATCCTGTTGTTTTGAATTCCTTCAAAACAAATCTAGATAAAAAGGGTAGGACACTTAATCTTTGGTAAACTTGTAAGCTACTTTATTAACTTTTAATCTTCAATTTATTTTTATATATATCGAAACTTGACTCTAAAAAGGCAAAGTGTTAAACCCGGGCGTATCTCCAGTATAAATTTGTATTATTTTTATAACTCATTTGATCTTGTGCTAAAAATCGATATGCCTCTTTGTTAATCCTCTAATCCTTAATTTTTAAGTTTTATTTTTACTTCTCCGTTTATTGCATATATATATATATATATATATATATATATATATATATATATATATATATATATATATATACAGTATATATGTGTGTGTGTGTAGATATGTATGTATATATATATGTACAGGGTGGGGCACGGGAACCAAGTGTTTTTGGAATAATCAGGAAAATGATATTTATTTTTGTAAAGAAAATATATTGGTAGAACAACATTCGTAAGAACATAGCATTTCATGTCATAATAATCATGTACCGAAAATTATATCTGGCATATGATGTCCTTGGCCGTCGACGCATTGTTGAAGGCGTTTACGAAAATTGGCCTCCACTCTTCCCAGCAGGTCTCTGTTGATTTGGATGATTTGTTGACGGATCGCTTCCTTCAATGCATCTAATGTACGGGGCTTGTCCTCGTAGACACGTGACTTGAGGTACCCCCATAGAAAGAAGTCACATGTGGACAAGTCAGGGGACCGAGGGGGCCATGCAATGTCACCAAATCTCGAAATGAGATGGTTGGGAAACAGGGGGGCGAAGAACAGCCATTGACGCTCTGGCGGTGTGTGGCGTGGCCCCATCTTGCTGAAACCACAAATGTCGACGAGCAATACGCCTTCTTCGTAACTCAGGGATGAAAAAGGTGTTCACCATCTCAATGTAACGCCCAGATGTTATGGTAACGGTAACCCCATTTTGTTCGAAGAAATAGGGACCGATGACGCCAAACTTTCCCACCGCGCACCAAACTGTAACCTTAGGGCTATGCAGCGGTTTTTCATGGAGTTGTCGCGGATTTTCAGCAGCCCAATACCGACAGTTTTGATTGTTGACGGCCCCATTAAGGTGGAAATGGGCTTCATCACTCATTACCACCATCATGTTTTCATTCTGCTCATAAAGTGCAAGCATTTCCTGTGCAAAATTCAGTCGTTGGGGGCAATCGTTTACATTCAATTCCTGCACCATCGCTAACTTGTATGGGTGAAAATGTAATTCTTCATGCAAAATCCGTCTAACAGTACGATTGCTGATTCCGAGTGCAGCTGAATGTCTCCGAGCAGAGCGGCCCTGGGCTTTGCAACATCGCTTGTCTGACCCTTTCAACGTTCTCTGGAGTACGCACAGTGCGTTGCGGCCCCTTCGGTTTTGTTTCATTATTGAGCCTCCTGTTCGAAGATTGTTAACCCAACGTAAGATTGTGTCACGAGCGGGAACAGAGTCATTTCGATGAATGTTGAATCTGCGGCGAAACGCACGCTGAACTGCTGTCACTGACTCGCCACTCCTAACAAAATGATCATACGCGAACATGCGGTGTTCTAACGTCCACTGCTCCATGATGGCACCTGAAAGATAAAGGTGAGTGTTAGTTAAAGTTAAATGCTATGAACCCAGGAATGGAATGCTACCTACCGCACGCCCCTCCCATTCCTAATGGCCGATTACTAGCTATTCAAAAAACACTTGATTCCCGTGCCCCACCCTATATATATGTTTGTGTGTATGTATGTTATTTATTATATTTTTTTTCTCTTTCTGTAACCTATATATAGGCCGTAACCTTTTATGTATTTCAGTGTTCCTGAGGATGTCATTAGACGAAAGCGCTTGAGCACCGTTTTGTGTTTCCTTTCCTTCGTGGTTTTATTCATCATAAATATTTTTCACCTGTTACTTTCGTGAAATAATTTTCATTATATATATATATATATGTCCCGTAGCCAGGACTTTCCAAGGGGGGGGGGTCGAAATCGTAAAAGGCGGACCTTTTGGTGCAACGACCTAGTCACTACGGAGGGGCTTTAGACTGGTTAAGTTGAGTAGTTTGTGAAGTTTAAAAAAAGTAAATAAAAAAAATAAAATGTAAAAAAATGCAAGTGTTTATTTATTGAATGATGTTATATATTACAATATCACATCATAAGTTATAACTATGGTTACAAAAGTGGACCTTTCCTGTCAAGAGGGAGTCGTTCGACCGCTCACTGGCTGCAGGCCTGATATATGTGAAACTTATTTCACGAAGGTAACACGTGAATAATATTTATGATGAAAATAACGACGAAGGAAAAATTAAAATATGAAATAGTGCTCAAGCGATTTCGTCTAAAGACACCCTTATCAACAGTGAAATTAATAACAAGATTAAGACAACATGTAGGTCATAAAGAAAAACAAATTATATGATTGGTGCAGAGAATATTGGAGCAGCAGCAGACAATCTATATGGAAAAGCTACCAAAGTTTTAGCGCAGTGGTTCTTAACCCCTGGGTCGCCAAGCCATTTTGATTGGGTCATTAATAAGCCGTTACATGCAGCTCTTTCATTTCAGAAAACATGTTCATTAAATTGTCATTTATTATGTATTTTTATCCTAATCAATGCCGTGCAGAGAACATTTAAGCGGCAGGGGCTCAAGGTCAAAAAAGGGTACCTCTTTGTGGTTCCGGAATAATTTCACAGCCAGGTAGTACATTGTGGTGTGCCTTGAGAGAGAAATTTTAACGTAGAAATGATAATTTTATTGTGCGTTTTTCAGATTTTTTCACATTATAGATTAGTTATACAAGTTACTTACTAAATATGTGCGGACAGAGTGCAGTCTGGCCCCTTCCTCTTCCTGTGACGTCAGTCGCCAGTACTTAAATATTAAGTGTAAATAAAAAAATAAATGAAAATTCTAACGTGTTCATAAGTACTCAAGTGTTCTAAATGGGACAATTTTTCCCATACATTTAGTGTTGTAATGGGGATGTGTTCCCGCGGACAAAATTTCGGATTCTAACTTAAATTAATAGCCTATACAGGGTGTTTCTTAACATATGGGACGCACTTTCAGAATGGATTCAGGACCTGAAAACAATGAAAAAGTTTATATAAACTATGCCCGAAATCGCTTTGTTTCTGAGTTACAGCCCGCTTTGTGTTCCAGCAATTCTTTCCGCAAACTGTTTACAAACACTGCTTGCCAACAATGTGAGTGTGTACAAGACTTATTTCATGTATGACCTTGCGATTGTAATGTTTCGTACACTCTATGACATGTTTCAATATCGTTGAGTGTAGAGCCATCAGTCAGTCAGAGGTGCATCGCAGTGTTTCACTGTTCGTATTCGTAACTTCTTACCGTGAATAAGTGCATTCCAATGAAAAAAACAAAACAAAAGTTTTTATGCTCTTCAGTGATAGTGTGCATTTGAAGTGAGAATGGAGGCTTATTCAAACAGAGAAATGGCAGACATGCATCTCATGTATGGACTTGCCGAGTGTAATGCGGAATTGTTTCCGAATCGCCGTCTGCCAGATAAGAAGACCTTTCAGAGAATAGACGAGCGTCTTGGTGATACAGATCATTCAACAAGCGAGTTTCAGATGGTGGTAGACCAATTAGAGCCAGAACTGTCGAGTTGGAGGAGCGGGTTCCGAATTGCGTGGAGGAACATCCTGGTGTCAGCACCCGAAGGATAGCAGCAGCAGCAGCAGCAGCAGAGGGTGTAAGATACACAACTGTTTGAAGAATTTTACGGGAACAACAGCTTTACCCATATCACATTCAGAGAATACAAGGCCTTACTGAAGCTGATTTCCCACCACGAGGGGCTTTTTGTACTTGGTTCCTTCAACAGTGTGCTCGCGATCCTCCGTGCTGTTTTCTGATGAGGCTGCCTTCACAAGAAATTGCATGATCAATTTTCACAACACTTATCACGGGGCCGAAGAGAATCCGCATGCCATCATCCAGTCAAGGCACCAACAATGATTTAGTATCAATATATGGGCAGGACTTATTGCCGACAACTTAATCGGTCCTTTTGTTTCGCCTGGAAGATTAACAGGAGAATCCTATTCCGATTTTTTAAGGAATGATTTAAGCGATTTACCCGATGAAGTTCCTCTTGGTGTCCGACGTCGTATGTGGTTTATGCATGACGGCGATCCGCCTCATTTTAGTCGAGTAGCCAGAGACTATTTGGGTGACCATTTCCCTAATAAAGGGATAGGTCGTGAAGGACTCATTGCGTGGCCTGCTCGCTCCCCGGACCTGAATCCACTCGATTTTTACCTGTGGGGTCATCTGAAATCCATCGTTTACGTGACACCCATTGACAACGTTGAAATGTTTCGCCAAAGTGTAGAACAAGGATGCCAGAAAATCTGAGCAATATCTGGAATGTTTGAACGCGTCAGGCAGTCTATGACGAGGCGTGTATTCAAGCGCAAGGCGGTCATTTTGAGCACTTCCTTTAAAGGTAAGGCGGATACTTGCTGGAACACACAACGGGCTGTAACTCGGAAACAAAGCGATTTCGGGCATATGTTTATATAAAATTTTGTCATTGTTTTCAGGTCCTGAATCCATCCTGAAAGTGCGTCCAACGTTATGAAACACCCTGTATAGAAGTGTGACTCCCCAGCTTTAATAGGAAAGGCCAATTTCTTTTTTCACCATACTAAGGTAGGATGAAAAAAATATACTGTATACATAAAGTTACTGAGAAAAGGGCACTTTTGAGCCATGGAGGCAAAAAGAGTGAGACTGAAGCCCCCGTGCACGCCCCCGCCCCTCTGCACGGCCCTGTCCCTAATCACTTTATCATTATTTATTTTATTATCTACTACAAGTGAAGTTTGAAGGCATGGGTCGCCGAGAAAGCCTCGCGACCAGAATTTGGGTCGCAACTTAAAAAGGTTAAGAACCACCGTTTTAACGCCTTGCACTTATCCAAATCTGATCTGATCAGAGGGGGGGGGGGGAATCAAGCGAAAAATGCCCTGGCTAATGTTGAAACTATTTGGGTCGCAACTTAAAAAGGTTAAGAACCACCGTTTTAACGCCTTGCACTTATCCAAATCTGATCTGATCAGACGGGGGGGGGGGGGGGGGGGGGGGGGGGGAATCAAGCGAAAAATGCCCTGGCTAATGTTGAAACTGTTTGCAAGTTAAATGATGGTTGACTCAAGAATGTTTCTATTAACAATATTGCTCGAATGAAACAAAATTGAAGAACTATTCCAATTAATACAATGAGACAACTCTGACAAATGGACAAAACGGGCATTCGACGACTGTCCCATTCTAACGAAATATTGATGTTCTTTTACAGGTGTGTTCAAGTCTTTTTCGGTCTGTCCAGTGTAAAAGAAGTCACATTGTTTACCACCAATTTTATAGATAATGCCTGAATTATTGGTAAGACTTTTTTATAACATTTTTCATAATATTGTCATATGAAAATACTACATTAATATTCAAAAGTTTAAGTGCATTAGCAATGCCTAAAAAGCCTGGAAAAAAGGGAGTATTAAAACATTCTTCGACAAAGAGGATTATTTACACGATAGAAGGTTCGGTTTGCCTTGTTAAGACAAGATTCCAAAAAAGCAAGTAGGTAACAAATCGATTCCGATATTGTTGATTTTTTCTAACTCAGCATCGATGTATTCAGGGCCTGTGATTCTAAGAGCACGGAGAAACATGAAAGAGAATATGGTAAAACTTTACAAGACACCAGCATTGCCATGAAACTTGCTACAGTAACGAAACATATATCAATCGATAGAACAGAAAAAAATGGTGCAAGCAGCTATGTATCATTTTGAAAATATTAGAAAATAAAGTTATGACACTATGAAGATGTTACTAGGCCTATCATAGCTTACACGATTTGGATCTTTTCCGTTTTTGATTTTGTTGAAAGTAAGATATTTAATGTAAGTTAACTGAATGTCCGGTTAGGTCAACTGTACACCCTTGATGATTAGTTAAGTCGTGATATTTTCGTTAGTTTTAACGAAAATATCACAACTTAACCTAACCAATCGTCAAGGGCGTACAGTTGACCTAACCGGGCATTCAGTTAACTTACATTAAATATCTTATTTTCAACAAAATTAAAAACAGTACATGAAACAAAAAAGATCCAAATCGTCTAAACTATGATAGGCCTAGTAACATTTTCAGTGTCATAACTTTGTTATTTTCTAATATTTTCAAAATGATACATAGCTGCTTGCACCATTTTTCCTGCTCTATCGATTGATATGTTTCGTTACTTAGTCAGGGGGCTTAATCATATAATTGTTCAAATCATTCCAAAAGTGCCATTTTTGGACCACAGGTAGCTATGACCATACTAATTTGAATGTTTGCGGGAGCCAAGCTGGGCTCCCACTGTGGCGGCCATATTGGCCAAATCAAAATGGCCGCTGTCCAAAATGACATCCACTTGAGTACCAATACTAGTACAGGTTACATAGTTAACTTGATAAAAAATAAGAGTCAGCATCAACATCTTTTGCTATTAAACTTTAGTATATACGCAAGTACAATCTTCTTTATTCCTTTTACTCACAGTACTGCATCTCATGATAATGTCTATCCAATAGATGGCTGTTCACTGATTAATAGTCGTCATTGTTCAGGCAGCCACCCTCACACTTGCAGAGTGTCGTACATCGAATTCCAGCACTACTGCATTTGCAATTCCCTCTGCAGGCTTTAGTGCATCCGCAATGAAGAAGAGCACATGCCTTACTGGCATCAGCGAGAGTTGTCCAGAAAGGGAGCCATTGGTTGCTGCGCTTGTCATATTCCCATCCCCATTTATCAAAAGCAGGGAGTGTCTGATGGCATGTGGTTGACTGCTTCCACACAAAACTTGCCTGCAACAATGACCTCTTGATATGCTGGAAGAGGGCAGCTTGGGTAGGTGGTATGCTGTCCAATGATCGACTGCCACTAGAAAACAGATGGTGCCTGGCTACGTTTACAGACGCTTGTCCACATGTTTTACTGTACACGAGCACAACAAACCTCTCAATGTGTGTCATTTCAGGAGATACTAGACTGAAGGACTCGGGGTCTTCAGTCAATTTGATCATGGTTTCAGTTAAGTTTGGTGTATTATTCCATGCAGTCCATGCTGTCTTCTTCCCACATCCAAGAAACTGAGACGTAGTGTCGCAGCCTGTTAGTGCATGGAACAGAGGTAGAGCCAGCGACTTTGATGGACCAAGCTGTGATTGAATGCTGTGCACTGGGATGTCTCGGTAATATTTGCCACTACCAAAACCAATCCAGAGTTCTGTTAGGTCAAGCTGTTGAAAGAAAGCAATGGCAAGAACGACTATGTCACTGTCAACAGTGCGGATGAATGCTTTCTTGTGACCCTGAGATGATGCGTGAGCAAGATGCAGAATGATCCGCGTATCTGCCTCTGTGTGGTTGCATGGTTGGAGCCCTGATATATCAAATGCTTTATTGGAGAGCACAGTTTCTAATTCAGTGCTGAGGAGTTTTCCACACATGTCAATCTTGATCAGCTGTTTACTGATAAAGACGAACAGTTCCTTCTTGTTTTCCACATTTTTCAAATATGACTGCCAGTCTCGTTTGGGAATGGGTGTGGTACCATCACTATCTGGATCAAGTCGAGTACGTGCTCCTGAACCACGCGCGCTGTGTGCAAGTGATTTCAGGACTGTCTTCAGGATAGGTATCCCACACGGCATCGACGCGCTCAACTGTGTCAGTCATCTGTGCTTTAATGAAAGGTATGATGTGTAGAGATACTAATTCAGCAAATGTTGGCTCTACTGTGGACGCAAATAATATCAAATGTGGATATATACGACCTGACGTATATCTTGAATAAAAAAACAAATATCAGAACTGGATTCTCTATACTCAAAAACATACAAAAAGTGTCATATTTGCTGTCTACTATGATTGGTTGTTATTTTATCACCCAATCAGACCAGATGGCGGCCATCTTGGATTCGTCATAATGGCCGCACAGGGAGAGCCCATGTTGGCTCCCGCAAAAAAATGAATGCTTATGGTCATATCTACCCCTGGTAAAAAAAAATGTAAAAAAAATGGTACTTTTGGAACAAAGGGACAATCGGGGTGATTTTTGGATTAAGCCCCCTGACTAACTGTAGCATGTTTCATGGCAATGCGGGTGTCTTGCAAAGTTTTACGACAATATGGCTTTTGTGACGGGAGTGTCATGTTCAGAGTAAAAGTGTATAGAGAACAATTTTTTTCTGATAGATTCTGAACTTAAAACATAGGCTTTCCTATGTATACGCACATCCAAAAATGGGACCGAGTTGTTTTGTTCCACTTCCAATGTAAACTTAGTGAAAGAGACTAATTTAACTGAACGAGGAAGTCATTCAAATCACACATCATAGGCCAGATACACAAAAATTGTCAAGGTACCGCAACCATGGATGCCAACACCCAGAATTCTCAGGATACAACTTTATCTCAGAAAACTCCATATAAAAATTTGAAAGGAGGGTTGACATGGCCATCTAAACTTACTTTTTTTGAAAAACACTAATCTCCCCCAGTCTTTGATAAACATGGTTAAAGGCTGTGAAGAACACTTACAAAGAAAACTTCCATAAACGTTTTCGCAATAGCCTCTTACAATTGAAAAGAGAGATATATCTCCATATTACTAAGCACACAAGTATTAGTTTAAATCTTACAAATACTGTACTTAGTTTCTCTTTCTTATTTTACATTTTTTCCAATTCCTCTATTCCTAAATATTTTCATGTACTACTTTATCTCTAGATCTTTCACTATTGTTTTCTTCTTTGACTCATCTGTTCCTTTCAACGTACTACCATACAATTATCTAGCCCAAGTTCCATGAAAATCACATCCCCAAGTATTTTAAAAACACTCACTCGCCTATGCCATTCTTCATTTGGGAAAACAATTTTAGGTCATTCATACAGAAAAAGATGAGAGAGACTCAGATTTTCCAGTTCTCTTAGTTCTGTTTTGTATCCATTTTTAAAGTTATTAATTAGATCACTTAAAAGATTCAGTGTTGTTGCAGTTCAAAATTTTCTATTGTGGTCTAATTACAACAGGCCTGTGAATGAGAACTTTGTAAGAGTTGCTTTCTTGCTAATAACTGATTTATATAATTCAACTATGCTGATTTGAATAAGGTGTCCATTTTTCCTATCACATAAGGATTTTCTGCAAACTGGAAGGGAAAAAAACAACATAAATAAATATTATTTATTTCAATTTACATTAGGTACCTATTTCACTTTGTTATTAATTACAAATGCAAAACAACTTTAAAAAGAAAGACTATTAATGTCAATTACACATTCATCGTTATTTCTCCAGAGTTTTCTTGTGAGATCTATGCCTTTCAGTCTCGAATGTATGCGCTGTTCCTTTTCTTTTATGTAATAATTCTGAGTATCTCGTTTCAACATCCTGCAGTAATCAGCCATCATGCTAATGTCCACCTTCCCTGATATCTCTTCTCCATTTCTTTAATGTCTTGGTGAAACCAAGCATTACAAGCATTTATAGGCAGTAGTTTTTAATCAAAATTTAATGAAATTATTTACATATGTAATATGACATTTTGTGAAAAATCTGTATGTGATGGATAAAAATTATTATTATTTTGAGAATCAGCGTGCAAAAATTATTATACAAGTGATAAAATATTTCGGACAACAAAACCATCGCAGGGCCTGTGTTATCAAAGCTGGTCCTTCGTACATATGTTCCATCGCTACAACCTTTTTCTTCTGAGTCTATTAGTTTTGTTCAAGCATACGCATATACTCAGTGAATACCCCAGTTTGTACTTATACATGGTTGGAAGAACATGTGATTGGCCTGTATTTGTTGGACAGTTGCATTTTTTCAGATTTTGATAATAGCAGTCTTCCCTTTGTTCATCCATTCTGGCAGTATTTCTTGTTCCCTTATTGTGTTATTTAAGCATTTTGTTACTTGTTCTTTCAGTGATGTTAAATTCTTAAGCCAGAAGTTTTGGACTGGATATGAACCTGGTGCTTTTCATTACTTTCGTATTAATCTCATGTGCCATTATTCCTTCTATTTCCATTTGGTTGATATTTCTCACCTTCTCACTATTCTCAATTTGCAATACTGTACTGAAATTGCATTTTCATTGTGTTTGACTTCATTCTTAGAAATACCCTTCCAGAATTGCTTGCCTTACTCTTTTTGAGGGTGTGTTCCAACTCCAGTTTTACCCTTTCTCAACTCTTCATACAGATTTGTATACAGATTTGATGGGTAATTTTCAAAGGTTTGTGTTTGTCTTCTCATTCATTTTTTCCTATATGTAATCTTTTGATTTTGCTGCTAACTTCATCTTTTTCCATGCTATACTTTGTGTTACTTGTCAACATGTTCATATTTTCACTGATATCCCAACATTCCTTTCTGCCTCTGGTCACTAAATTCCATTACATATGAATTTTTAAATGCACATGAAGTTAACCTTTCTGTGCTGCAGTACACAAAACAAATATATTTAAAACATTTTCTCCAGTATGAACTCTTAAATGTACTTGAAGCATATATGTGTGTGTGTGTGCTGCAGTACAAGGCAAATATCACATTTAAATGGTTTTTCTCAATTGTTATATATATATATATAATATATATATATATATATATATATATATTATATATATATATATATATATATATATATATATATATATAAATATATATATATGAGGGCCACAGTTACATACCTTTTAAAAGTTTTTATTTTTCCACAGTCTCCATCCTTTCCTACAGCTTTCCTCCACCTCGAAACAAGGGCTTTTATTCCTTGCTGGTAAAAGTCTGCTGGGTTCCGCTGGAGCCACCTCTTAACCTCCTCAACAACCTCATCGCCACTCTAAACTTTCTTCCACAAATAGCACCCTTCTTTGGCCCAAACAAATGGAAGTTTGAAGGTGCCAGATCCGGTCTGTATGGAGGGTGGGGTAACACAGTCAAGCGCATTTTTGGAATTGCCTCTTTTGTTTGCAAACTGTTGTGTGTCTTGCGTTATCGTGCAAAAGGACATCTTCCAGTTTTCTCTCTGGTCAAACTTTATACATCTCTGGAGTCTCTTAGGGTAGCAATATATGCCTCTAAGTGATGTTTGTCCTTTCTTCAAATGTCTACCAGAATCACCCCTTTCATGTTCCAGAAGATGGTGGCCATAACCTTTCCTGCAGAGGGAGCCATTTTGAATTTTTTCTTGTGTGGGGAGTGTGCGTGATGCCACTCCATGGATTGGCATTTTGTTTCAGGTTCAAAGTGGTGTACCCAAGTTTCATCCTGTCACAATTTGTGAAAGGAAGTCATCCCCTTCTGTCTTGTATCGAACAATGACTCAGAAGCAATTTTTTTTTTGGGCTTTGATCTTCAGTCAGTTCATGAGGAACAAACCATGAACACACTTTTGAGTATCCCAGTTGCTGAGTTATTGTATTCACACTTCCTTCACTAATTCCTAGCTCCAGTGATAGCTCCTTCCTTGTATGTGATGCGCCGATTTGATCGAATGATGCTGTTAGCAAGTTGCACAGTGTGAAATGTCACAGCCACTGCCAGGTGATTGCTGCATGGCTCATCATCGAGGCTGGCTCTCCCTTCTCTCGATGATCTCTCACGTTTAGACCAGCGTCCAACTGTGCTTCGATGAACAACAGCATCTCCATAAAACGTTTTGTAGACATTTGTGAATATTTCCAACTGTTTCCTTCTCTGCAGTTAAGAACTTAACAGCTCTCTGTTTACGACGCACATCACTGTCAGATGCCATTTTCGAAACTGTGTTAACCATCGGTTTTATACGAGGGGAGGTTCAAACTGGAAAAATTCAGTTATGTGAAGCACAGAAAGTTCAAACTTACAGCCCAAAAGACATTTCAGCCCCATGGCCTATTATTTAGCTAAGAAAAAAGGGTGGGGGCAAAATATATTAAGTGCCCCCTAGTATATATTATTTAGTATTATATGGGTGTTGCCCAAGTCCTTCTGGAACTGCAAAAACAATGCTCATCTTTGCAAGAAAAGGAGAAAATTGTAGACACCAATCAACCATGGAATACTCCAAGGGAGGTGGGGAATGTTAGACATGAGTGTGCTGCAACTCCCATTCTCTTGTCACTGACCTCCTCAGCTGATCCTTTTCCATGTCTCATCTACCCCAATGAGCAGTAAAGCATGCTCTCAAACACACACTTCTTCCTCTATTCTTCACTGTACAATAATGCACATACAAACACTTTACACACTACACTGTTTTTCAAAATTTAAAACAAATTAATAATAATATTTGTATTTGGCTCTCTTCTTTTCTTTCTTTGGTGGGACATTTTTGCAGGCATTCACCCTTGGCCCTCCTTCCTGCATACAAACAAAAACTGCGAAGGCCTCTCTTCAAGATGGCTACTGTTCTCAATGACTCACCTTGTACTGTACTTCACTAGTCAGTCTTGAAGTAGTAATGCTCTGAATAGTTCTTTAAGTTCTTTTTCATTACTCCTACAGCCCCAATTTTTGGAAAAGTATTATACAATATCTACTACATGGAGACTCCAGCTTCTCTTAAGTATGGATGTTAAGTGCTCTTGAAGCATAGGAACATAAGCCATATTTAAGTTTTTTCTCCAGTATGAATTCTTCAATGCTCTTTAAGGTTACCTTTCTGTGCTGCAGCATTTGAACATTTTCCACATTCAAAAAGTTTTTCATTTTATATATTACTTTTATTATACCAGTACCACCAAGTCCTTCCAGAGCTGCAAAGGCAATGCTCATCTATGCAGGTTACTCCCAGGGCTATCTTCAAGATGATTTGTACATCATCAGTTACTATTGATGCTTTAATACTCTCCAGATAGTTAAGTTTTTTCATTATCTTTCTTTATCAGTGTAATCCTTCTCTATTTCTGTTACGAATCTGCATGCTCTGGCACTTAGCTTACACTGCCTCCAGTTTTCTTTTTCTTGATCTCTAGCATACTCTTTCCTACTCTTTCATGCTATTACAATTGCTGGTCTGTTTGGCACTTCTCTCATTTCATGAATGTTAGTTGGTGCTAAGTGTTTTGCTAGTTTGGTGAATGAGGTTTGTTGGCTATGATTTTTTTTTCATGATGGTCATGTTTCAGGTTTATAAGAGGGTTGTTGGCACTAATCAGGTACTGGCCTGTAGGCCCTACTAACAATGGTAGATTACACATTTGGTGATCTCAGTTGATCCTGCTTCTCCTCATCTTCTGCAAATACAAACTGCTATGGCTCTGGCTCCTTATATATATTAATTTGTATACTTTTAAATTTTCCTAGTTTACATCCAGTCTATTGATTTCACTTTGTGGCCAATCTATTATTCCATAGCTGTATCAGATAACTGGCATTACTAACTGGTTTTTGTTTTTAGTGGTTAGTTCTATCCTTTATATTTTTTTCATTCCTTATACACTCGGCAGACACTTTCTTCCTCATTTTCCCATGCTCACTGCTGGTGTTTTCTTCAGTTTCTAAATACTTGTAGATGGCATTTTATCCCAGGTTTCCAGTTACATTTTCAGCCAAATCCAGATTTTCTGCTCTCACCCTTTTTCTCTCCTAATAATGCACTTTGAACACTTGTCAAGATCAAACTGAATCTGTATATCAAAAACTGTGGACAATATGTAGCAAATTAGTCAAGTTCTTTTCAGTGTCTGCACTCAGCTTTATGTTATAAACAATAAATTATTTATTGTCTTAGTTGGATATCTCTGTCTTCCCTGCGAAAGGTTGTAGCCCCTATTATTTTTTAATAATTTGCTTAATGGGTCCAGGGTGAGGTGAAAAAACAAAGGTAAACTGTCACCCTGAAAAATACCTCTTTGGGTGTTTACTCCTCTAATTTGAATTGGCCCTGTTCATGGGATAGGGTTATATTCTTTCTCTATGCTTCATTCTTCTGCTTAGAAAATCTATTGTTTTGTTGTCTATATTGTATAGCCATACATTCTAATATCCATGAATGGGGCACACTGTCAAAGGCTTTCTGATAGTATCTCCAGGCCATACACAAGCTTCTTCTCTTCTTACAATCTTCCATTATAGTTGGTTGATTAGAACTTGATCCTTGGTTCCAAGGCATCTTCTTTTACACCCTTCTGCTCTTGCTCTAGATTAGTGTTTCTATAAGTTGACTGTATATGTTATCTGCTATATTCTTGTCGTGTATGAATGCTTAAATGTTTTTAAGGTTACCTATCTGTGCTGCAGCATAGGAGCAGATTGCACATTTGAAAGGTTTTTCTCTAGTATGAACTCTTAAATGCTCTTTAAGGTTACCTTTCTGTGCTGTAGCATATGAGCATATTCCACATCAAAAGGTTTTTCTCAGTATGAACTTTTAAATGCTTTTGAAGTGCATCCTTTTTGTGCTGAAGCATAGGAACATAATCCACATTGAAAAGGTCTTTCTCCAGTATGAACTCTTAAATGTTTTTTAGGCTACCTATCTGTGCTGCAGCATAGGAGCAGATTGCACATTTGAAAGGTTTTTCTCCAGTATGAACTCTTAAATGCTCTTTAAGGTTAACTTTCTGTGCTGTAGCATATGAGCATATTCCACATTTAAAAGGTTTTTCTCCAGTATGAACTCTTAAATGCTTTTGAAGTGCATCCTTTGTGCTGAAGCATAGGAACATAATCCACATTTGAAAGGTCTTTCTCCAGTATGAACTCTTAAATGTTTTTAAGGCTCTCTGTGCTGCAGCATAGGAGCATACTGCACATTTGAAAGGTTTTCTCTAGTGTGAACTCTTAAATGCTCTTGAAATAGATATTTCTGTGCTGAAGCATAGGAGCATAAGTCACATTTAAAGGGTTTTTCTCCAGTATGAATGCTTATATGATTCTGAAGCATTTTTTCTGTGCTGCAGTGTAAGAACAAATATCACATTTAAAAGGTTTTTCTCCAGTATGAACTTTTAAATGCTTCTAAGGTTACCTTTCAGTGCTGTAGCATAAGGGCATATTTCACATTTAAAAGGTTTTTCTCCAGTATGAACTCTTAAATGCTCTTGAAGGATACATTTTCGTACTGAAGTGTAGGAGCATAAGCCACATTTAAAAGGTTTTTCTCCAGTATGAATCTTAAATGAATGTGAAGTTTATTTTTCTGTGCTGCAGTGTAAGAACAAATATTACATTTAAAAGTATGAATTCTTGAATGCTTTTGAAGTGTATCTTTTCGTGCTGCAGCATAGGAGCATATCTCACATTTAAAAGGTTTTTCTCCAATATGAACTCTTGAATGAATTTTAAAGTCTTGTTTGATATTTGTCTGATAAGGACAAACAGAACACTTCAATATATTCTTCTGTATAAGCTTGTTCTCATTATGCTCAAAATTTAGAAAATTAATGACATTATTTGGAGCTTCAGTAGAGGCATTTTCCATTTGTTACAAAAAGCAAAAGACTCAGGTTTTGAAGATCTGATTTTGCTTTTGAGCTCCACTTATTTTGGTTTCCTGCAAATGAAGTAAAAAAAATCAATTCCATTGTAAAACTCAGTTTTAGGAGACAATTTACTTAGCTAAAACCATGATATTTATAGTTTAAAAATTTTCCATGGCAAAGTACGTGAAAAACTTATCATTGATGAAAACACAAACTTTTTTTAAGTTCTCTAGTTTAGTTTACTGTAGTTTAACACACATTCTTTCATTATTATGTTTTTAACCTCAAAATATTTTAGGTTAAAATCTTGAACAACTTCAAATAATTTGTTTCCAGTGTGGGAGCATGTTACTCCAACAAAGTCCAGGCAGAATTTAGTAGTGAAAGTAAGCCACCTACTCAGATTTCCTAAGTATCTCCAAAATAAACAAAAAAATACTTTGTTGACAGTTTTGAAACTTGTTAGCTTCAAAATGGCAGCTGTGTTTCTAACAATTCTTTTGTTTTTTCATGTAGGAACTGAATACTTTTAATAATATTGGTGATCTGAATTTTATTAAGTTTCTCATGGTGCCAAGACTGATTCTACACTGAAAAGGACAAAATACCATTTTATTGCAATTTTTCATTACAGTCAACCCTCGTTATAACGGACTAATAGGGGGAAAAGGTGTCTGTTATAGCCGATTGTCCGATATAACCGACGGTACTGGTAACCTACGGTATACGATATGGTAATGGATATACTATATACAGTACTGTGCACTGTCTGCTGAACACGATACATAATAAATGATACAGAAAATAATGAAATACAGTCGGCCCTCGGTATCCGCAGGGGATTGGTTCCAGGACTCCCTGCGGATACCAAAATCCGCAGATGCTCAAGTCCCTTATATAAAATGGCGTAGTATTTGCATATAACCTACGCACATCCTCCCATATACTTTAAATCATCTCTAGATTACTTATAATACCTAATACAATGTAAATGGTATGTAAATAGTTGTTATACTGTATTGTTTAGGGAATAATGACAAGAAAAAAAAGTCTGTACATGTTCAGTACAGACGCAACCATCGTAGGCCTAACTACATATTACACATCAGCAACAACGTAACATTTTCTTTCTTTCAACACAGATTGCTTTCGTTTAATGACCTGAAAGAGAAATACATAGAATAAAACACACAATATTTAAAGTACAAGTACATATAGAAAATATAATTATAAATAGAGAAAATTCTCTCTCTCTCTCTCTCGAACGAGACGCGAGGCGAACGAGACGCGAGGCGAACGAGACGCGAGGCGAACGAGACGCGAGGCGAACGAGACGCGAGGCGAACGAGACGCGAGGCGAACGAGACGCGAGGCGAACGAGACGCGAGGCGAACGAGACGCGAGGCGAACGAGACGCGAGGCGAACGAGGCTATTTCATAACTTTCACTCAAAACAATACATAAATTGTGAATCTAAAAGAAATGTTAAATTTTGAGACAAAGACCGAAAAGTTTAAAATCAATTAAGTACTCAAGTTATAACACGACAGAAAAGGCGGTTTCAGTAAATTTGAAGCTATTTTGACCCTACTGTTCTCATGCAATAAAAATTAAATGTCAATAAACCTAAATTTTCTCGGTCTCTCAGTTTTGGATGAAATGAAAATAAAACTGTCAATTTTTTTTTTTTCTCTTTCACTGGATTATGAACCAAAATTAGTGCTTTCGTAAGACTGTTTATTCTGTGATATTTCGCTTTTTTATTCATATCAACAAACTAGGTAGAGTATAAAATTCGAGTTTTGCTTTTTGGAACTTTCTGGAATTTTTTTTTTTTAATATTTTCGATCCATGGTTGGTTGAATCCGCGGATGCGGAACCCGCGGATACGGAGGGCCGACTGTATAATAAAAATATAAAAGTTAGCTTGTCCATGGCCTTACGAATGTCGGAAACAGTTTGCTTTTTCACGCCATACTCCGCACACACCTTGGCCACCGAAGCACCCGCCTCTAACTTCTTGATTAATTCCAGCTTCTGGGTCACTGACAGGATCACACGCTTCTTCTTTTCCTGGTTAACGTCACCAGTGGTGTGTCCGGTTTATCCAATATCCGCTCTAACAGGGTCCGTTATAGCAAGGGTTGACTGTATTTTCCTTCTTTTATGTTTAACTTATCATGTAAAGTTGATTATATTTACATGCAAACTTAATTCATAATGAACATGCTCTAACACCTTATGTTTGCTTCCACAAGTAAAGATGGGAACTCAATATGAAGTAACACCAGCCAAATTAGAGGGCATGATGATAGACTACATACACTGTGTTGGTTCCCAGGTGACAGTGGAGGACCTCGTGGAAAAAATCTGCTGCACATGAAAAAGCCTTGAACTACATCAAAGAGTTTGCAACCTTATAATTACAAAGATGTTTTGAAAATCTGTTAAACTTGAATCTTGCTATAAATAGGGCAATATGGCAGAGAAAGTGCTACCAAGAAATAGTTTCTACAAGTTTGTGCAAAAGAGCCAAGGAGCACTATGAAAAATACCTAGCTGCTGGGGAAACCAGGAGAAATCATTGGAAACCTAATTCTCAAAAGAAGCATATTCACTTGTTCTAGTTCAATTTCTTTTGTGAAGGTGCAGCTTCCTGGTAACTTATTGCTGAATCAGGCATGGAAAAAGCTACTACATATCAAACTTTGTACAGGCATTGACCAACATTATGTACAGGTTAATATCACATATAAAAAATGCTGGGCCACTCATGTCAGGTATGTACTTCACACTACTAATGAGACACAACAGTCTAATTCAAATCTAGCAAACAAAGTTGCAGCAGGGATAAAATTTCTTAGCCTTGTGGCAGGACTTCTGCTAGAGAGAAATACTACAAACATGGCAACATTACAGGAGACTTATGCAAACATCCTATCTGCTAATAATGTGCACAATCCTCAGTGCAATAAAAACTACAATGAAACACCATATATAAAGGTAATGAAGTTAAATGGCAAAGCATAAGCTTTGTGTATTTTGCAGAGGTAAAAATTTTATGAGCCAATGCAAAGATTTTTTAGTACATTTAGTTTATTTTCTAACCATTCTATTTTAACCCTTTAAGACCTATGTACAATATACAAGTGATCACCACAGACTAACTACATAGGCTGTACAATCTTAATTTTCATGTCCACATTTGAATGGGCATGAAAGAAATGCCACCTGTAGGACATACATTCCACCCACACATGCAGTAAGGGATGTACCAATATCATTTTTTGGCCAATAAGCTGATACTGAAACTCTAAAAGTTATTGGCTAATACTGATACAGTGATCCCCTGACCTGCACGAATTCAGAGATAGGACAAGGACATTTCATTACCCTTTTTTCAATCTGCATGAGCTAAGATTCATAGATAGATTAGCACAAATTTTTTTTAATTGTACTAAATACTAAAAAATTACTTATTAACACTTTTTCGCTAGTTTATATCAAGTCATCTTTCCCATGCTCCTCTCAATTATTATTATATTTTTAAGTGATGTTTTTGAAATTGTTTTTTTTTTAAAGTTTTTACTCTTTATACTTCGTTATATATATTTTACATGCATTATTATTATTATACATTTATTGTACAATGATTTAAAAGCTTTATTCAGGTAAAAATTACTTTATACATGATTTTTTAAACTTTTAGCCCCCTAACACTGTTTATATTATGGAGAGAGTTCCAACCTGCATGAGCTTTATCAGGAATGGAACCCTTGTGGAGGCCGGGGGATCACTGTATTTGGGGTAGTGTATTTTGGTTCATTTGAATCTGACCGAGTTTGGTCAGAGGTAAGAAATCTTATACACTCCACACTATGGTGGGTGAAAAACATGCCACATGAGTAAATGGGTGGGTGGAAAATGTGTTGCATTACAATTTTAGCATAAATTGTTTGCATTATTTCATATAAAGTACTTTTTAATGTATATAACAATTATTTGAATTTTGCTAAATTTACTAAACTTACTGATGACCAAAATTATCTGAAAAACAGCTAAATATAGCACTCTCTCTTAATTTCTAGTGATTGATGAGGTTTTTTATAGCATTGTAGGCAGTACAATGCTATAAAAGTACATAGTAGTATATTGTATGCGATTAGGGCTGGGCATCCAGGATCCCAGGATATTATTTCATCCTATACTCAAGCAAAAATGGTTTTCAAAGTTTAAAAACTTGTGAAAAGCCTTTGCACAAAATAAATATCTCATAAAAAATGTTTAAAAGTCTCCCCTGAAAATAGAATATGGGGAATCCCAGGATCAAAATCCTGGGAAATGAGCCATCTACTTTACTTCCTCCAGGATCCTGAATGCCCAGCCCTATATGTGATGTCATATAATTTCTGATTTATCACATTCTGGACTATCCCATTATGGCCAGACTGCAAAATGTGGTGCTTTCTGTTGAGTGGTGTGCCATACTTTCAGCTTGGCATCTGAGGTGACAAGACAGTATAAATCCTATTTTGTACTGTAGGTTTTAATTTTTTTTTTTGCACTTCTTGGCACATTACAGCTACTGCTTATGCTAAGTTAAAAAGCAGGTTATTGTGGTAGTAATTTGAACGAGCTGAGGACTCAAGTAATGCAAAATATAATAATACTTGTTCTAAATTAATATCAAGAAACCATGCAGACCACCACAAATTTAAAATCCCAACTAAAGAATAATAACCAAACTTGGTTCACCGAGTTTGAGAAATTGAATAAAGAGAAGACTGCTACATCAAGTACCCCTCCTCCAGGTATGATCTAGAAATCATTAAAGCCCAAAAAATTTTCAATTACACTAGCCTGACATGTAAATATATTTCTCTTTTTTTATATGCCATGTCTATTTAAATAGATTTTCCCTCATTTCAGCACCAAAAAATTATGTACAAGAAACTACATACAGTATAAGAAAAAAAGCAATAATGGCAGCCTAGTGACTATAGAGCCCAGCAAATTACAAAACTAATTGGAGCTGATTGTGCTTGACTTGCAACCTTACAGCATTGTAAAAGATGCTAGCTTTCAGAAATGGTTGAAGCATTTGCAGCCTCAATATCAGATGCCCAGCTGCAAATATATGTCAACTGTTGTACTGCCATCACTATATTTGCAGACCACTAAGCAAATTCTTACCCAACTCAATGATACTGAATATATAGGCTTACCATCAGATACCATGGCTGTTGCTTGGGACTTTGCTGGGCATGTACACAGATCAGCCAAAGCCTAAAATGTGATGTATCTAGGTGGAACTATATTAGAATGCCATTTGGAGTAGAAAAGGCCTATCACTGCATAATGCATATATGAATGATAACAACATAGCCTGCCTTTCTCCCAATCAGTGGGACACTGCCAGCAAGATTGTTATCACACTTGAACAACTGACAAAGGGATGGAGTGAAAAAAATTCATTAACATCAGCTATTATTCTATCAATTTTCTCACTACTGAGTACATTAAACAGAGAAAACCAGTGCTCTGAGATCAGGACAATGCTAAGCACCAGCACCATAACAAGGGTGAGGTGAGTGAGGCACTTGCCTTGGGTGCACAAAGCTGAGGGGGTGCAGAAAAACTATATAAAATATGTATCTACTATCCCAAGCACACCATGCCATTAGGGAAAGGGTGCATTTCTATAAATTTTCAGTACTTTATTTTCTGTTTTCCATGCATATTATTTAATCAGCACTTTTCCAAACCAAATATTGCAAATCAGAAAACAGGATTTAATGACTGGAAAAATTTAAACCATATTGTACAGGGCTGTGGAGTCGGAGTCGGAGAGTCAGAGTCAATTTTGGTGGTGCTGGAGTCGGAGTCGGTAAAAATGTACCAACTCCAACCTCAATATAAATTTTAATAAAATATGTTTTTGTGTGTGATATCACTGGCAGCTATGGTGGTTAAACCACTTAAATAATAAACACAATGTTTTCCATTTCAGACACTAATGCCATTAATTCATTTTTTCTTTTCAGATAATATTTTTTATTTTTAATGCTTATTTAATTTCGAGTTCTTTCTAAATTTCATAAGTTTTTAACTTTCAAGTCTAAAACCCCTTTCACAATGGCAAAGACACTTCCAACAAAGTCTGCAGTTTTTTAATATTTTACAATAACCACAGATTGGAAACATTTCATGTGTCAGTGTATGATAGAAGATGATGATGATGAAAAATTATGTGAAGCAAAAATCAGTGGTTTTACTGGCTCTGATAAAAATGCACCAACCAGAGCATCAAATTTGAAAAGACATTTGCAGTGTTTCCATCCCAAAATTTTAGAAGTTGTCATTGAGAAAGATAGTAATAAAAACCTTCCAACTACTTCAAAGTTAACAAAAGAACAGAAATCTACTGAATGACAAGCACCACTTACAAGATTCTTTACTACAGACAAAGTTACCGTAACAATGACCACAGATGATGATGCTTCACGTGGTGGTGATGAAATGCCTCTTGTGTAATTATCATCATAGCAGATTTAGAATTAATATACCTTTGGAGTCGGAGTCAGATAGACAAAAAATTGAGGAGTTGGAGTCAGTTTTTTATGTGCCAACTCCACAGCCCTGGTATTGTAGAACATGAAAATTCAACTAATCATCGTGAAAATTTCTGTAAATGGAAATCCCTACAAAAAAGACTATTGTGCGGACAATGTATTGATGATAAGAATAGGGGGGTGCAATTTTATGATCTTGCCTTGGTGCAAAATTAGCTAGTTATGGGTCTGCTAAGCACCTTACACAACTCAGTTTCCTCAAGATTTCAAAGATATAAGGAAGACAGCAATCTCCTCATAGCAACAATTTTGTATCCTTGCTTCAAGTTTAAATATTTTTAAGAACAATGTAAAGAGTTTACTAAAGACAAAGTAAAATTACAGTTACAGGCTGTTTCTTCTCTGACATTTACAGAAGTCTCAATGGTTTCTTCTTCACCTGAGGAGTGATCCAGATGATACACAAATGACCAAAAGGTAGGTACAGAAGTTGTTAGGTACAATAACTAGACCTACTATAGCTTCATAATTTAAAATCCACTTTAAATTCATCAAGTTGTAATTGTTATTTATTTACAGTATGCACTTATCAGCACAGCAAAGAATTTATAAACTAAAAAGTAATAAGAAAATTAAAGAAATGTCATCATTATTAATCAAGTAACCCATTTTTTTTTAATTTCAGCACCAAATGAGGATACATCAGTTAAAATGTGGCAGCTATGGGATACTGATGATACTGATGATGATAGCCACTCATGCACCAGTCTCACCTCAAAAGAAAGCATGTAGACCATAAGTGACAGAATGGGTGTTAAATTGAAGGGGGGGGGCCAGGCCCTACTTGGCAGAGAAGATATTTTGACATTTTAAACTGAAAAGCAGTAAAACATAAGTAAACATTTACTTTGTGTTTGAGCTATTAACATAATTCATAAATTGTAAGTTCATAACTGTAGCACTTTAACATGTTCATACAAAACTGGACCTGCTACTGGCCAATTTATACAAATTGTATGTGTGCGCGATCAAAATTTGAACCCAGTGACCTATTTCAGGTTCTGGACATGATAGAAAGACAATTTAAAAACTTTTTATGATGTATTTTTTACCTCTGAAGTGAAGCAGATTAAAACATTTGCAGAGGGCTGCAAGCTCAATAAGGCATCAAAAAATCCATATTTATATTATTTTTGGCCAAAAATTGCAATTTTCATTATTACACATTTGTATAATACATACAACACACATTCAATCTATCACTCATTAAGCAAAGAAGTAAAAAATAATCATCTAAACAGCTTCAGAATATTGTATTTAACACTTTCATCAGTTTTCTTGATTTTATCTTTTGTCAAATAAAATTTATTCTCCTCTTTTCTTATAGCTTTACGATATTTTTCATGTTCTCTCAGCTTCTTCCTGCAATAGCTTAAATCTAAAATTTTAGCTTCCTCAGTCAAAAATGTTTAATTTTATGGTCGCTTAAATGGCCCCCACCTTCGACAAAAAATGCCCATGTTGGGCTTGATCGGCCAACGCCTTCATTTTGAGAGGCCTTGAAAAGTGTCTTCTAATAGGAGTAGAAGCTTCAAATTTGTCATGCCAATACAACTTCTGGTGGGCTTTTCAATTTTGCAAGCTAAAAGGCTGTGGAACAAATAGTTTCTGAGTTACAAGGGCTTAAACATGGCTCCATTTTGAAGCTTGCATCAATTCCTCCCACTTTTACGACTCTACCATTTTCAAAAGTTTTAGTTCTACATCAATCACAGCTGTTTTAATACTCCTAATAGTCTCTATGGGTTGTAAATTTATGAGTGAAATAAAAAAATAACCAAAAAAGGATTTTTTTTATTTTTAAAAATTTCCAAAAGTTGATATTTTCACAAAATTTGCAAAATTAACATCAACTTTGGGGCTTAATATAAAGGTGTCCGAAATTAGTCAGGGAGTTGATACTTCTAGTAAAGAAAGATACATATGTGTACAAAAACATATATTAAGGAATAGATCTCAACTCAACTCCTTCATATAGTTTTGGCTATTCAAAGAAAAGTACTTTTTGTGAAAAATTCTGAATTTTTTCAAAATTTTGAAATGTTTAAATTTCTTTTTACAACATTGAATTGTAATTTTACTTCCATTTTATTACTTGGTAAGTTAATTCACAAATGTTAAATTATCTAAATAAGTTTTACTCATAAAAAAGACAATATATACCTAGATTATTACTACATTTGCAGTTAACACAACAGATGGACCAGCTTGTAGGCTCAATACTTGGATCTACCTAAGTAAATCATGTAGAACCGTGTTCTACTGCTCTTTAAGCACTTCCTAGTAATTTAAATTATGCAGTTAGTACAGATAAACTAGCAGTAACCACCATTTTCAGTACAAAACCTTAAATTTAAGTAGCTTTGTTGTATTACTTCCCTTAATACAAGTGTACAGTACTTAGCTATATACAATAATGAATTCCTGAGTTTTTAAGCATGTGAATTATTGGCTATAAGTTCATATTCTTTTTTTAATGTGTTGTTTTATGTAAATTCGTATGTAAACTTATATATAGCTAATAACTCTTATGTTTAGACACTGACTCAGGAATTTATTATTGTACTCAGGCTTTAAGTCTGATTGTCTTCAACACTCCATGGCCTCACAGCCATAAATTGGCAATTTATTATTCAGCTTGATACAGGTCTGTAGTTACTTAGGCTTTTTTTAAAATACTCCTCAATTTTAGATAAACAATCATTTGATAACTTGTACTGTCTCCCCATTTTCCCAGCAACTGTAGGTGGTTCAATTGAACACAAAACATGTTGGAATGGAATCCAGCAAACGTCCTCTTGTTCAGGCCATTTAAAAGGATTCTTTTTCATGAAATTTACTAATAGATCCTTCTCAGTATCACACACTTCAACTATGTTTCCAACAAACCAGTCACCTTCATAGAAACAGGCCACATATGTACCAGGTTTATATTGGTAAGCCACATTTTCTTGTGTAGCATTGAGGAAGGAAAGTTGTACGTTAAAGAAATTTTCATCACTAGAAATTTTGTACAGTTTAATGCCTGTTGATGAAGGTCTAAAGCAGTGATATGAACGGGTTCCTGGGATTGTCTTAATTAAGGAATACCTTTTTTCTAACTCAAATAAATTAGCATTTTCCTCAATTTTAGCTGAATCAATGTACAGAAATTGTATACCATTAATATTAGATTTGCACCAATCGAACATCTCTTTTGGATTGGTGATGTGACCTTTACTTGTTGCTTGTAGACTTGCCCGGGCAACTAACCTTTTGACGGTGCCACCACCATCACAGGGGCTCTTTCCGTGAGAGGTGGCAAAAAAGTTCCATTCACATGTTAGTTGGAAATCTTTTTCATGTAACACTGAATTAATGATGTTTTTATATTGACTTGCTGCGCCATCGCTAAAGTAACAAATATGTTTTAGTTTAGGATTCTGACTTTTAAGTAATTTCAAGGCTTCACATAAAAAAGAATGAACTGCAGTTGTGTTGTGTGTAAGTGAATCTGATATTACACAAAAATTTGTAACTTTTAGTTCACCATCAACTTTTTGATAGCAGACTACCGGATGCAAGGTAGCCTGGGTATTGTCCCAGTGATGCCCTTGTACGGCATCCTGAATTATAAAACTATAGTTTTCAGAGAAGTCAACAAGCACTAATGCTGTAGAATCATTGAGGTTTTCTTTACAGTCGGACAAATATTTTGATTGGGCTTTTGCTATGAAATGGTGTACTTTCAACTTTTTTGCACTTTCACATGTCTTCTACTACATTCGAAACACTTTTTGTCATTGTGACCAGTTGGGTATGGTCTGTATGAAGCCACTGCTTAAAGGAAACCTCATCATCCATGTCATAATCATTGTTTTCAAAAATGGTAAGAAGCCAATCCCGTAATTCATTTAAACCAGGACATGTTTTGCAGTTATTAATCATGCAGTTTCTGGTTTCAGTGTTGCAGACTATTTTCCCTAGTAACTCTCTTAATTCTACTTTGACGGGGAGTGATTCACATAAAAGTTTAAAGTTCTGGTGTATTTCACAAATGCATACATTGTGTGATCCTTTACTCCCCACACCATACACCATTTTGGTCTCAGTTCAAAAAACTTTGATTTGGAGATTTTGTCATTTGGATATTTATTTTTGTAAAGCGTATATAATTCTCTGATATTTGTCAACAACAGTATTTTCTGCTTGTGAACCTTCCCTTGTGGTGTTTTTATTGATTTGTAGTCTTTTTTACCAGGGCATTCTCTAGTATATTCATTGTTTTGGAAAAATTCTATCACTCTTTCCTTTATTTCATCGCTTATACCCTTGCTACTCTTTTTATTTCTCATTATAGGAAGGATACCTTCTTTTCTCTTTAAGGCCCTCACAGCATTAACCATTCTGGCTGACACTTCAAATTCTTTCATAATTCTTTCTCTGGACCAGGTTTTACCAATTGGAAGGAGTGTTAGAATTTGTATCTTTTCTTGTCTGGTACTAGTTTTACACTTTTCTTTCAGTTCCTCTATCATATGCTGATAACACTTTTCTTCCTCACTCTCTATAGGTTTCTCCGCTTCCTCATCCAAAATGCTAGGCTTCATATGAAGTACTTTTGACAGCTTTGATTTTGTTGATGTTTCAATTTGCTTTAGTTTCCTTTTCGCGTAAAACTTTCGATCTCTTGCTCTTACATACTTAATGGGTGAGCATTCTAGTGAACCTAACGTTTCGTCAAATGTCTCCTTAACTATTTCTTCTGGAACATATTCATCACTACCTGAGTCTTTTTCATCTTCAATCGTCTTGGCTCTAGAGAAGCATGTTGAGCAAAGTTTCTGTCCTGGTATCAGATTCAGTCTAGTTGCTATGTCTTTGTCAATAATTTGTAGTGATTCTGCAAATAAAGTAGGGTAATGTAAACTCTAAACACATTGGAAAATAATTTTAAAACCTCAACATTTGGTTATAGGCTATTCGTATAAAATATTCAAAACATATGCATTCAGTAGCACAGTATATAGCCTACCCTATTAAAATTAAATAGCTAATTTAGGTTACAATTTACAATATAAACTTCTTTATGAAATATAAATATATTAGTACCTATATTTACTTACTTGTTATCTTCTTTCGATGATTTCTCCATGGATCTTGGCAGCTACGTTGCATTTGTTGGTAATGCATTCCAAACATTTTTTCATGGTGGTAGCATACAGTAGCACTATTTGGGTTGATTACAGTTGCTTTTGTTCTCCACAATAGCAGTTTCCTTGTTTCATCTGTCAGCTCATGTAAGGTATACATACCCACCTTCCTGGTGAGTCTGTGTTCATGACATGGATCATCCAAGTACATACCAAAGCTGCACTTTGATTCTTGATTAGAATAAGCCATTATTACAGGCAGTAAAATTAAGTTAATTGCTCTAGTTAAAT
This sequence comes from Bathynomus jamesi, assembly GCA_023014485.1. Lineage (NCBI taxonomy): Eukaryota > Metazoa > Arthropoda > Malacostraca > Isopoda > Cirolanidae > Bathynomus > Bathynomus jamesi. The sequence continues at coordinate 3,476 of JAJOZX010000848.1, read as the reverse complement.
TTTCTGAAAATAAAAGATCATGATCTATAAAATAGGCCTGGACATTAATGATTAACCATCATGTTTTACATTTATAAGAATATACAAAGCGAAATGAGCTACCCAGAGCCCTTCGAGTCGCTGGTTGTTTTGACAGACATATTAAATTTCTTGTATGTTTTAGACTTATTTACATATTATTACAATTGTAAATCAACTTAAGTAATAAAATGGAAGTAAAATTACAATTCAATGTCATAAATAGAAATTTAAAAATTTACAAATTTTGCAAAAATTTGAGATTTTTCACAAAAAGCACTTTTCTTTGAATCACCAAAACTATATGAAGGAGTTGAGTTGAGATCTATTCCTTAATATATGTTTTTTTACACATATGTATCTTTCTTTACTAGAAGTATCAACTCCCTGACTAATTTCGGACACCTTTATATTAAGCCCCAAAGTTGATGTTAATTTTGCAAATTTTGTGAAAATATCAACTTTTGGAAATTTTTAAAAATAGAAATAAATCCTTTTTTGGTTATTTTTTTATTTCACTCATAAATTTACAACCCATAGAGACTATTAGGAGTATTAAAACAGCTGTGATTGATGTAGAACTAAAACTTTTGAAAATGGTAGAGTCGTAAAAGTGGGAGGAATTGATGCAAGCTTCAAAATGGAGCCATATTTAAGCCCTTGTAACTTAGAAACTATTTGTTCCACAGCCTTTTTGCTTGCAAAATTGAAAAGCCCACCAGAAGTTGTATTGGCATGACAAATTTGAAGCTTCTACTCCTATTAGAAGACACTTTTCAAGGCCTCTCAAAATGAAGGCATTGGCCGATCAAGCCCAACATGGGCATTTTTTGTCGAAGGTGGGGGCCATTTAAGCGACCATAAAATTAAAAGTTTTGACTGAGGAAGCTAAAATTTTAGATTTAAGCTATTGAATGGTGTATGAATCAACCCTGAAAATTTGAAGAAAATCGGAGATGGTCACCCGACCACCCCTGTACCAATTGAGCTGGATGACCCTAGTGCAAATTTACTCAATTTTAAAGACAGTTATTAAAGCAAGCTCCATAGGTTTTGACTATTATTATTTAAATTTCGACACTGGTTTGAAATGTATACCTTTTTGTGAAATACTTGATTTGAATCAGATACTAATGTACAAGATAATTGGACTGTTACCTGTCAATTATGTTCATCTTATCAGTAGTAGTGATAATTCCATAATCTTCTAAAACTGCTGATGTAACTGCTGCTCTGGCTCTGTCACTTACTTGATACCTGGTAAAAGACATTTATTTTATATCAAGTTAATATTCTAACAAGATGTTCATTGGACAGTAATGTCCAAGATTTAGACTAACTATTAGCAATGTTACATGGATTATAAATGATTTTCAAAAGTATTGTCAACAGAGCAACAAGAGTGTTCAAAGCATACTCATATTTTAAACTATACAGTATACCTGCCGCACTGCCGAGCGAGGTTTGGTAGACTCTTCTTATTTTGTTCTGTCCTGGATTCCTGTTGTTCACTGACACCAGCTGTCTGTTTTATCATGATTCCAGGCTGCCCTGACTTGAGATACTGTCGAGATCACTGTCGTGTATTGCTGCTGAGCTTGATGGAACAACTTGAAAAACTCTTTTGAGTTCTTCCCTGGGGATAATAAAATACAATATGATTATGATATAAGATAGTTTACCAAAGATGCAAAAATAAAATTTTATAATTTGTAGCACAATCATTTCAAGAAACCCAGATTTTCAGTGGCCATTAATCAAAAGTTTTTAAATTTATATAGATCAAACTCACTGATTCTTTCCTTTGCTTGCTTCTGCTGTACTCTTCTCCTTTTGTATCTGATGTCTGCTGATGTAAGGCATTTCTTAAAACCAACACATCATCCTATTCTAGCTGTTTTCTGGTCCTCATAGAAAGCATAGTCTTCTTCTGTCATTCTGAGTTGATACAAATGTTCCAAATCTCCTCTCTGATTTGAGTCCTCAGAAGATGTCAAACAATTTGGAAATTTTTTCAGTGAAGGAGAAAAGATCACTTTGGAACTTGTCACCATGTTTCTTTTTGGGATAGCTATCAAACTTACAAAATTACCAAAACTTTAATGTTGTGAATGCAAATTTTAATTATAAACCCTAAATTAAGTTCTAGTCAAAACAGAATTTATTACTGATCATTCTTATGAGTTGCAAATTACTGAATCACATGATTATGTTAATAAAATTACTGTCACAAACAAATAAATGTAACTACAAAATTACAAAAGTATGACCTGTTTTAAAACTTTTTATAAGGGACTGAAAATTTGAGTCTTGCCTCGAAAATTCTTTGACTAGATCCTGAATCTTGTTGGTGACACTGGGGCATGAAATTGGATTAAATATTGCACCAAATCCAGTGTTCAATCAGATTTAGTGCAACCATATCAGCTGCTTGTCTGGTTGTCCAGTTCTTTTCTGCCATTACATGTTGGATGACATCTTTACCAAGAGGAAGCTTTCTGTTGGGGGAATGAGTGTGTGCTTGAAAATCTGTGACCTCCATCAAGAATTTTAACTGTCACTGCATCTTAACATCCTACTATGCAGTATTTTTTGGCAATAAGGTTATCAAAATACATATATTTATCAATTCTATAAATTCAACTTGAAAAGAAAAATCTAATAAATAATTTCAAATAAAAAAAAATATTTGGAGAAAAAGGGCAGAAAAATTGCATTTTTTGAGCAAAAATGACAAAATAGGATTTTTTTTATGCATTATTGACCCTGCAGCCCTCTGCAAATGTTTTAATCTGCTTCAGAGGTAAAAAATACATCATAAACAGTTTTTAAATTGTCTTTCTATCATGTCTAGTATATGCATATAATGATTGATATGATGTTTAACAGGGCAATTTGGACAGGATATTGAGAACTATATCTACATTCCCTGTAACATTCAACAAATATGTTTTGCCCAGTGAAAGTTTATGAAGGATTAATAGGCATAACACTGAACTGAACTGAACTGTCCCATTAAAAAAAAAAAAAAAAAATTTACTTGGTAGACAAGTTAATGAAAAGTGCTCAGGAACGTGGAAAACATATGGCTGTTGCTTAGGGTTGCCACAGTAAAGGAACACAAGGATATGAGCTACTGGAGCAGTGAACAGAAAGAAGAAAAAATGTTTATGGCATGCCAGTAATGCAAAAATTCTTGCTCTCAAAATCTGTATTTCTTCACTAGCTACTGATATGTTTTTTATCACTCATAAGATATTCAGAATTGTGATAACACTTTGTTCATAAAAGGGACTGGACAGAAATACTGGGTCATTCCCCTAAAAACAACTGTGGAAGATCTTGGTCCCGGTAAAATTGCAGCTTTGCCTGCATTTTATGCCATAACTAGAGCCAATGTCAGTGGTAGCTGTGCAGGTGAAGGTAAGCTTACCTGTTGCAAAGCCTATCAGGATGCA